>JAMKCH010082401.1:0-13259 GCA_023653785.1 Ophioderma brevispina | reverse complement strand
GCAGAAACAAATTAGTGTCTTTTTCGCACCTTTTGACGCAAACTTAAAATCAATGTTTTTGCCCCAATTTTTTCTTACTGAACAATTTGTTTTTCAGTTTTTTATTTGCTTAATTGTGATCTCTTTGAATCCTTCCTAAACATGTGGTGGATTTCACTACAAATTCCTTTGGGAACGTGGTGTATATAATGAATTTGTCCTAGGAACCCCCCCCCCCTATGCCCTAACGGAAGTGCAAACCCCTTATTTAGGGTTTAAGTGTTTAAGAGAGAAGTGATAAGTTCCTAAACACGGATGTTGTGGATACCCCATCACTATAGATCTTTTCAGAACCTTTATTTTTTATAAATAGACATATTACCCTCCAATCGACAATAGCTCTGGAACAAACCCAGTTTTCAAAATCAAATTGAAAATTTTATATTTTTGAAATAAAGCAGCAAATTTTAGTTTTATTTGCTTTCAAAAATTCATTTAGATACCGTCCAATACCAGAACGCTCTGTTTTGTTTTGTTTAATTTCGAAAATTCCCTCAGAACCTTTCATCAGCTGTGAATTTTATTATTAATATATTCATCTTTACAACTTCATCGCAAACAAATTATAGTAGTAATTTTTGTGGAATATTTTTTTAGTTCTGAATTGAGAAATATTTAATACCAAAAACAGCTGGCAACTTTTTTTAAGGTTTGTTCATTCAATAATTCCAAATATTTCGAATTGTGTGTTTTACGAACAGACGCATTTTTTTACTCAGTCTCCAACTTAAAAACGGGCTCTAAAATTGAAAATAGGTTACCTCGAGAGAACTTTTTTTCAACTAACATATATCGATAGCTTGAAACCCCAGGATTACGAAGCCAGAGGGTCTTAAATTCTCAGGGATTGCAAAAAAATCGATATTACGCAATAAAGATGACTTCATTAATTTTTAGTGAAAAAACAATTTTAGTTTCTGGCATATTTGATAGAATATATACATGCTTTTTATTCAATTTAATTTAAAAGCGCTATGGTATTTTGCATTTTGTGTTAGTGGACTTTTAATTTTATTTCTTCCATTGACGCATGTACAAATAAAAAATTTCAACTGCGATTTTCCTCAAAACGCAATTTCTCTGTTTTCCGGTGTCTAAAATCCTGACTATTGTCTCTGGTAAGCAACATATCTTTCTAATTTATGTCAATTTTTCACTATTTTCATATACCTATGGATGTTTTTAGAAAGAAAATCTACTTTTAATTTCAAAATATATACAGTATGTGCTGCCTATTTGTACCGCAATTTTTTATGACGTCATCACAATTTTTGCTCACCGGGTAAAAATATGATTTTGTTTTTTATTGCATAATATGATATCTTTCACCAATCCGTGTAAATTCAAGTCAATTTTTAAAGCTTCCAGTGATATTATTACCATTGATGAACGAAAGCAAATATATTTTAACATTGTTGTCTATATAAAATGAAATTTAAAATCCATTTTTTCTCGAATTATATATTAAACACTTTGAGCGCCATGACCCTTACTTATTCTTAGCTCTTTCTTGAATGTGTGGCTATAAAGTTATTGGCAGTGGTTTTAAAGGGTTAGGTATACGCTTAAGGGGAAAATGTTATCTAGCATATCAAAATGTTTATCTAGGACGCCCTCTGTTGTTTTACCATTGGCAAAGTACTACCGCAGTGTCCTAAGACACTAGCTGTTTGCTATACTTCCCTTAATTTTAAATTTACAGCATTGTCCGAATCATTGAAACGTGTCTAAGCACACTGTTACAATGCTTTGTAAGTCTGAAATTACTTGATTATGCTATTTGGTATTTCTCTTACCTGCATTAACCCTCTTCTTACCAAGTGGGTGGGGGAATCCCCCATTGAAGTTTGCTTGTCGTGCACTACAATGACAAAAGCTTCCGGTAATCATTTTCTTATCCTTTCCGGGGTCATTTTAGTGAATATAAGGTATCACCTTCACCGGGGTTAGGGCAGGCCGTCCAAGTCGAAGGGTCGGGGTGGTTGCCACCCCATAAATCTTATATGGTACATAATTTATGTAACTACACTTGTTGTAATTTAGAGCTGAAAACGCGCATGAAAATCCGATATTTGTAGCACTAACTTGGATTTTCGCTTATTTTGCTGCGGAAAATTCCATTTTCCCGACTCGCGCCTTGCGACCTTAATGACGTCATTGTGACACGCCATACTATCTATGTTGGTAAATCTTTGTTCCCTATGCTGTCTACAGAGTTAAGCCTTTTGTACTCAGTTTGTATTTCTTAATGGTGATCTCTTGAATCCTTCTAACAGGTGGGGGATTTCATCTAAAAATTCCTTTGGGAAAGTGTTATATCATGAATGGGTCCTAGGAACCCCCCCCCCCGTATGCATAACGGAAGTGCCAAACCCCTTATGCAGTTAAGTGTTAAGGAGAGAAGTGAATAATTTCCTAAACAAGGATGGTGATACCCCTATAACTATTAGGTCTTTTTCGACCTTTATTTTTTATAAATAGGACATATAACTCCAATCGACAATAGGCTCTGGAACAAAACCCAGTTTCAAGAATCAATTGAAACCATTAGTAAGGGACATTTCACAAAGTTTAGTGTTAGTTACTTTTCAAAAATTCATTTATGATACTGTCAATACCAGAACGCTTTGTGTTTTTTTAATTTCGAAATTCCCTCAGAAATTTCATCAGCTGTGAATTTATTATTAATATATTCGTTACAAAACTTCATCGAAAAACAAAATATCAGTAGTATTTTGTGAATAGTTTTGTTAGTTCTTCGAAGGTGAGAGATAATTTATCAAAATCGCCTGGCAACTTTTTAAGGGTTTTGTCATCAATTAATTTCAAAAATATTAGAATGGTTTACGAAACAGAGCGCATTTTTTTACTCAGGCTCCAACATACAAAAGGGGCTCTAAAATTGAAAATAGGTTACCTCGAGAGAACGTTTTTACAACTAAAATATATCGATAGATTGAAACCCCAGGAGTACGAATCCAGAGGGTCGTAAAATTCGCAGGGTTGACAAAAAAATAGATATTACGCAATAAAGATGACTCATTAAAATTTTAGTGAAAAAAACAATTTTAGTTCTGCCATATTTGAATAGAATAGAAAACAGGCTTTATTCAACTTTATTAAAAGCTTCTATGGTTATTGGCATTTGTGTTAGGGACTTTTCAATTTTATTTCTTCCATTGACGCATGTATAACTACAAATCAAGCGAATTTCTCAAACGCAATTTCTGTTTTTACGGGGTCTAAAATCTGACTATTTTATCTGTAAGCACATATAATTCTAATTATGTAAATTTTTCACTATTTTCATATACTATGGGGTTCTTAGAAAGAAAAATCTCTTTTAATTTCAAAATATTACAGTTATGCTGCCTATTGACAGCATTGTATGACGTCATCAAATTTTGCTCACCGTGTAAACAAATATGGATGTGTTTTTATTGCCATAATTGATAGATTTCACCAATATCGTTAAATTCCCCCCCCCCCCCCCACAAGTCATTTTTAAAGCTTCCAGTGATCGTATGAGCCATTGATGACCGAAACAACTATCATTTTACATTGTTGTCTATATAAAAATGAAATTAAAATCCATTTTAAAAAAAACAAAAAATATATTTAACACTTTTTGAGCTCCATGAACGAAGGATCTGTAAGATCTTCTTGAATGTGTGGCTATAAAGTTATTGGCAGTGGTTTAAAGGTTTAGGTATACCTTAAGGGGGAAATGTGATCTATCATAAATCCAAATGGTTTATTTTTACTAGGACGACATCTGTGTTTTACCATTGGCAAAGTACTCCGCAGTGTCCTAAGGACACGAGGCTGTGCTAGAACTTCAGTATTTCAAAGTTTCAGATGTGACCAAATCATTGAACCAGTTGTCTAAGACACTGTGACAATGCTTGTAAGTCTGAAATTTACTTGATATTGCTATTGCGATTTCTTACCTGCATTAACCCTCATCGTCCCAAATGGGTGGGGGAATCCCACATTGAAGTTTGCTCCGGAGCACTAAAATGACAAAAGCTTCCGGTTAAATCATTTTCTTATCCTTTCCGGTCAATTTAGTGATATAGGTAGCACCTTCACCGGGGTGGGCAGGCCGTCAAAAGTCGAAGGGTACGGGGGTGGTTGCCACCCTAGAAATTATACTGGTACATTAAGTTTATGTAAAACTAGCCCAATTGTTGTATTTAGAGCTGAAAACGCATTGGGAAGGAACAAAATCGATATTTGTAGCAATAAATTGGATTTTCGCTTATTTTCTGCGGAAAAAAAGGCCACATTTTCCCGACTCGCGTTACGGACCTATGACGTCATTGTGAAGCCATATTAGATATGTGTAATCTTTGTTCCCTATGCTGTATACAGAGTTAAGCCTTTTGTACTCGAGATGTGTTACAATGTGGGAGTAGGCGATTAATCCCAATGTTAGACAAGTTTAAAACGTTCAAGGGAAAGGAGGAGGGTTTTTTCTAGGATACGAATTTTCTCATTTTGAAACTTGATGCAGTAAGTAAAAACAAATCCAAAATATGTTTGAACTTGTCTGCTTTCGTTAATCGTATCCATGAAAAGATGCTTTGATTTGTTTTGTCGTGCACGACCGAAAAATTCTAAATCATCATCTATTAATTTATTACAGAAAACGACGCGTATTCAGCTCTATTCACTTCAGGTGTGATCTAATACACGGCAGCATTCAGAATATGTAAAAAATGGATTGAAAAACCAATGGGGCCACTTTTTCTGGAAAGTCCCCGTATCCTCGTTGGTGATAAGGTATTCTGACCCCCGTTGGTGCAAAAACAACTTGCCGTTGAAATTTTTACCAAAAACTCTGGTCATTGACGGAGGATATCAACACAAACAGCAGACCAGGAAAAAATTTAAATCTGTTATAAGATTTAAAAATAGCGGTCCAAAAACTGATTTAAGACGCGCAGCAAAAAATGAGCAATATCAACTTTCCACACGGACTTTTCCATAAAATTGACTCATAATATAGGACATAAATACACTACATTGCTGAAAATAAAAATTCAAAAACGTTTTACGATTTAAGGGCCAAAACCGAATTCGAAGTGCCACAAAATACTTTTTATGCTATGAGTATAAAACGCCTGACCTATTTGATTTTTCCCCCGAACTATCCGCAGGTGATAGTTAGGCAATTACATTAAGCGAAAAACGAAATCCTTGGTCCACATGGACCCCCCCCCATGCACTTAAGTGTTTGTTTGCATGACTATGCAAATGGTTAATGAATTCAATAGTTAGACTTCTATGGCAACCAAAGGCATAATTTAGTATTGCTGCAACGCGTTGAGAGAAAGTAGCAAACGCGGTTTGCGACATTCGGCAACGCGTGGCGACAATTCGGGCCAAAGCGTTGCGACATTGCAGCCAAAACGCGTTGCGGTGTCGGCCAATCAAATCACGCAATGTGTCTGTGACGTATGTCAAAAAAATGACCCCACAACGCGTTGCTAGAGACTTGCAACCGCGTTGCAAACCTTCAAAACGCGTTGCGAGCTTTCACAACGCGTTGCAAGCTCGCCACGCGTGTACGGGTAACAAGCATAAGGGGACCTAACGTATTGCCGCAACGCGTTGTGAGAAAGTCACAACGCGTTGCGACATTTCGGCAACGCGTTGCGACATTTCAGCAACGCGTTGCGGACATTTCAGCAACGCGTTGCGGGGTCGGCTAATAAAATTCATGGAATTTCTGTGACGTATTTCAAACATATAAAATTTTTCACAACGCGTTGCGACCTTCACAACGCGTTGAACACCTTCACACGCGTTGGCGGCAATACGTTATGACCCTTATTTATGGCAAGCCATAAACGCCATAACGTATTGCCGTAACGCGTTGTGAAGGCTCGCAACGCGTTGTGAGGGCTTGCAACGCGTTGGAAAGCATAAGGGCATAACGTACCATTGCCGCAACGCGTTGTGGATATAATTTGAAATACGTCCCAGAAAATCATGATTTTTGATTGGCCGACGCCGCAACGCGTTGCCGAAATGTCGCAACGCGTTGACTACTTCTCACAACGCGTTGCGGCAATACGTTAGACCCTTATGGCTTGTGGACATTGCAACGCGTTGTAAAGCTCACAACGCGTGGGAAATCTCGAACGCGTTGTGAAGGCTTGCAACGCGTTGGCGGTCCACAACGCGTTGCTAGATAACTTTGCAAACGCGTTGTGGGTCTATTTTTTGAAATACTAACAGAAATTCATGATTTTGATTGGCCGACACCGCAACGCGTTGCTGAAATGTCGAAACGCGTTGCCGAAATGTTCGCAACGCGTGACCTTTCTGCAACGCGTTGCGGCAATTACGTTATGGCTTTATGGCTTGCCTAGACGTCTGTTGTGTCGAAGCTTTCCAGTTGTCGCGGTTTTTCAAGGTCAAATGTCCGCAATATTAGGGCGGAATGGTCACATTAGGAAATTCCAATGTCAATATGTCAACCGTATTCTCCACACGGATACAAAACGAACACATGTAAACGGCCACACGGATATCACAATAGATTATCAAATGTCAGAGGGAAAACTAAAAAAGCTCATAAAAACTGTTATCTAAGTGACCCTAAGTGACTCTCAAATTTAAACAAATAATGCGTAACAACGTTTCAAGATGCTGATAAAGCAGTGGAAATTTATGATAACTATTACCGCTTTGAGGACTATATTTAAGTTGCAATTAGGCTTCTTGACATCAAGAAGAACCACTGCCTATGCCATCATTCGTAGAACTGATGGCAGAGATGGTGTCATTTTTTGTGACTGACGAGATAAGACATAGGGCACTGTAGATGTTGAAGAACATCTCGAGTCTCACGCTGACAAATTCAATTACGCTGACTCCGAGTACGTCTGCTATCCTTGAATCTCTCCGCCAACAACATTGGCAATGGGTCGACTGGGCAGCTGATCGTGACGAAGTTGGGAGAGAATCATAATCATAATCAATGAGCTTTATAGACCGCTTTTACAATGTAGGCAAAGCGCAACAAAGAAACAAAATAAATAGGGAAGAGGTGGGATTTCATGGGTCTGAAAGTGGTTATGTAGTATTGGTTACGGAGCTAAGAATCAGGCTCCTGACCCATAAGGCGGGGCAGCAGCATGAAATGTCCGATCGCCTGCCATCTTCAAAACTGACAACAGTGCGGGAGCGAAGAGAATAGTTGGCGAACATGAAAATAAGAGGAGATATAGGCCGGGATTGATGAAGAAAAAGCTTTACTTTAGTTGGGTTAAGGGAGAGATTTAAAGTGGATCCTTTGGGCAGGGCAACCAATGAAGAGACTGTATGAGAGCTGAGGCATTGGGCTGTCTAAATATAAGCCGAGCAGATTTGCGACAGAGCGAAATAGTCCACGTACGAAAGCACTTCGGCTCCAGTTTGCAACATGGTTGATGAAGGAGGACGTAAACATTAACTCATCTACCTAGATGAAGCAGCAAATTTGCAGATAGCAAATTGTCATCGTGATCACTCCCTAAATGAGCCATCACTTCTCAGGAGGAGCCTCGCACCTGTTTTCACATAAACTTTCATATAAAAATAATTGTGGATAATGGCTTATACGACTTTAATTAGTACATTAATACATCATTGAGGGGGGAATTGGCTTTGGCGGTAGAAAGATCAAACAGCTTGATGATATGTGATGACACTACGGCCGGTGTGAGGGGCAAGTTGAGGGAGGAGTGGTGGATCTACTGCCGCGTGTCAAAAATGCAAGTGAAAAGAAAGGCCTGCTGTTGAACACAGAGAAGACTAAAATAATGGTTCTGGATTTATCATGAACTGACGAGGTCTGTGTCTTAGATTTGAGGGGGGGGTCAGCTGATAGAAGAGGTACAAGAATTGAGTACCTTAGTTCAAAGGCGGTAGTCCGCAGAAATCAAAAGAAGATAGCTTTGCAAGGAACACCATCCAAAACATGATAAACATCTGGAGGAGTAGAGGAGTTTCAGCCGAGCTCAACTGGGGCTGGTAAGGGCAACTTTCTTCAGTGTTGCAACGGATGGAAGTGAATCTTGGGCACCAACTAATAGTGATAACAAACGCATCGATGCGTTTAATGTGGGTGTTAATGCTTCTGAGGATATCCTGGCAGGACAAAAGAAAAAAAAAAATCGGTGTTGGAAAATTGGTTCCGACCTGAATAAGAAAACCTATAAGAGAGAGAAGCTGAAATATTTTGGTCACATTATTAGAAGAGGGAACAGCTTGAGAAGCAAAACATTCAGGGTGCCGTGAAAGAGTAGCAGAGGTAGGGTCCGGTTCGGCCAATAGCTTTAACCGATGATAAAGGAGTGGAATGAAAGGAGTATGGCAAAAGCTACCAAGTCTTGGATAGGACCTAGGAACTGGAGCGTTTTTTGAAGGCCACAGCAGTGCCTATAGCCACAATCGTCATGAGAGAGGGAGATACATCATACATCTAAAATATTGAGGTAATGAAGGAAATGGCGATCCTTGGAAACAATTGATTGAAAATATGATGTGAATCGTAGATTTTGTGGTGGAAGTCGTACCTCAGTCGTGGCCATTTGGAACATCCACACATTTGAAATTCACTATATGTAAAATTGATTTCCCTAGTGGCGTTGTTTTCCTTGTTGGATATTTGACTTAGGCAAGTGGACATTTGATTTCCCTATTGGGATATTTTGCTACCTATGAATATTTCGACATTAATATCTTTATGTACTATTCTTGGAAATTGGATTCTCTATGGTGATTATTACTTCACAATTGGGCATTTTACCTGAAAAAAAAAATACTAGTAGTTAGTTTTGCGGCCTGATACGCATCATTGTTTAACGCAATAAAGCACAGTCATCCAGTGAGGTCTCGTTTATAAGGCACGTAACTATCATCTGGACAGTTTGAAAACTGGACAGATTCGACACAAACAGACGAAGTTAAGGGCGGGGTTCTATAGAAAGAATATTCCAGGCGGTGCCAGGCAAGGTTGAAACATCTTGTACTTGGTTGGATGGTCCCTTTGAATTTTGATATGAATCCACAATCCAAAATATGACAAAAACGCGAGAAGCAAGGGAGGTATATCGAAGAAATACCAACAGAAAGACAATTCTTCTTTACTTTGTATGGGCGATGCGATAGGTTTCCCCCACTCCAAAAGGGCCAAGGGCAAAAGCCAAAAGGCCATAAAGGTCAAAAAGGAGGATCCGAAAGAACCCCCCACCCACTTCCCTCCCCATTTTCCCACTACTCCACCCCCCCATCCCCACTCCTGTTCCCCCCCCCCCCACCCACCATGGCATCTTGGAGGATTTGAGAACTAAAAATTGCACCTGACAGAGGATGCATTCATCCACCAGTCTTGCGTAGTGCTACTAAATGGCCAATTTTTAAGCAACCCCATCTGTCTGAAACGGGGGGAGGACGGACGATTGTTATGGGAAAGGTTTATTCCGATAATGATGCTTGAAAACCCAAAGCTGCAATGCTTAAGAAACAGAAGTCGTGGGGTGAAAGGAAAGTCCAAATGCCTGGAAAAATTGCCAAAATGTGCAAGGAAAGTGTTCAATTATTCCTCATTGGCCGCGCTGTGCACAGGGAGCTGTGTATGTTGCGATAAGGGGACTTACGACAACATGACACAGATGACGAGGAACAGTATCGTCGGTAAACGACGTCGTGTGTCACCTACATTAGCAGCAACAGCGAAGGGGAAGGCACAGATGAAGTCCATATAGCTACCTTTCTTCGAGCTTCTCGCAAACAAAAATGTTTTTGACATTGTGAAACACGTACACACACTGTGACGGTTATAATCAAAACAGCAGGTGTGAAGACCTTGAGATTACACAAGGAAGTAGTTCCTTACGCCAATGATGGTGGTGAAGATTGTTGTTCTTCTTTCCATAAATGGTGTTCAAATTTTACCAACACTTAAGGAAAAAACATTCTTAAGTTGGCTTAGTAAATATCACAAAATTAAGAAGAAAGAAAAAAAAAGATTAAGTTTAAAATAAGATAACCAAAATGCTATAACTCAGTATGTAGAGAATGTTTACCTTTAATTTGCCTGAATAACCACGAGAGGGCCGTCCTACTGTGAATTTGTGACATAGATCTCTCACTTACCGTGCAGTATGCATAAGGTTTCAATGTATGATATTACAAATAATTATTGCCCGCATTCCAGAAGTTTAGTGGATTTTTTCAAGTCGAGCAGTATAAGTGGTAAAAAGTGCAATTCGAAAAAAATAAGTTTTAAGTAGATTTTTATAGAAAATGTAAATTGGTATTTCTATCGATCATCAATGGTAAATGATCTCACTACAGCTTCCAGAGTGACTTGAACTTAAAGATATTGATAAGAGATATCATATTAAGTAATAAAAGAAAAAATATGATTTTGGCATATTGATTAAAAATTGATGACGTCATCAACTTTGGCCAATAGACGAAATAGATGAATATATTTTGAATCAAACCTAAATTTTCTTGTCTTAGAACATCTACACGTATATAAAAACAGATAAAAATGTGCATAAATTATAAAACATGGTGCTTACCAGAGAAAAATAGACACTTACTTTAGAACCCAAATGAACAGAGAAAGTGCTTCTGAGAAAATCGCAATTAAAAATTCGATTTGTACATACTTCAATGAAGCGAAATGAAATTAAAAGTTCTTCAACTCAAATTGTTAAACATGAATATAGCTTTTAAATTAAGTGAAATGAAAAGCTAATTGCAGTTAATTTCAATATGCCAACCAAACAGAAATTCACAAATTTCGATTTTTTCACCAAATTGATGACGTCCTTGTAATACTAATATCGCTTTTTTTGCAATCCCGGCAAATTTAGACTAGAGATTCGTAATACTGAGGTTTTAAAATATCATTAAGGTAATCTACCAAAAAGTTCTTTCGAGGGTAACCTTTTTTCCCTCCTCGACTTTCTGTGGTGTCTGGAGCCCTTGACATTTGGTGAAATTTGTATTGTGGCATTTCTTAGCCATTTTTACTTTTTTGGATTTTTACTAATTACAAGCAATCATTATAAGTTCTATGGACGGTTCCTGTGATTTTTTTTAACCTTTTGTATGAAATCCTAAGTATACGAAACATTTAACTAGTACTAGTAGGTATATAATTTTAGACATTTCTAATTATTACTAGTTGAAGTACTATTTTGACTTTTCAACCTTGTCAAAACAACCTGAGAGAAGAAGCACCTTTGGTTAAACATATTTACAAGTGTATCATTAATGTCATAATATCTGCAGGGGGACTACCTCAAAGCAATTGCATTAGAAAAGGGCATCCAAAACTGAAGCAATTTGGATCATATCTTCAGGAAGATGTTATATGAAAACTGTTTGATGGTAATTACGTATGAAAAATAGGGCGCAGAGAAAACCGGACATTTATTTTTTTGTAGTTGTCGTTTACATTGATAATCATTCACAATCATTCTTGAAACATCCTCATTATTGTTTGTCACAAATGGTAAGAAAATTGGATTATGGATATCAGATAGCAAAGGATCAAAATCATCCATCCTAAATTTGAGGACATTGGTACCAATCTGGAGAAAGTAAAAAATAATCCTAAAACTGTTTTTGTTATTTTACATGTCAGTTCCATGATAACGGTCTTCCACCAATCTTCGTTAGCATGTATAAATCTAAGCTTTGTACACAATTGATAAAGTCTATTGCCATAATTATTTATTCTACTATGAAACCATTTGGGAGGGGGGGGACCCACGCATGATGTTTAAGCCCAGATTATCAATAGTATTTTTGTTATTGAATTGATACACAAAAGGGCATGTCAGCAAACACAGCATTAACCACATAGTCATTCATACAGTGTGAGGCAATAAAAACCATAAATGAAGAATAAAAAATAAATAAAATAGTTAAGAATTATTTTTCTTCAACAGTTTGATTGTAGTTATAAGGAGGGAATGAAAATGGTTTCACAAAAAGTCATTTGGTGTTCATTTTACTTTGGAGGAAGAACTTATGCCTATTTTTCTGAGCGAGGGATTTAAACACTTAAGTGACCAAGGGGGGGGGGTTCCTAGGGACCCCCAAAATGTGTTTTCGCGCTGGCCGCTTTACGCGTGGGATTTTGCGCCAAATTTTTGTAATGTCTGCTTTTAAATGCGCTTCTTTTCATACCCAAATAATTAAAATCGGCCAAGCCGTTAATGAGTAATTAGTGGGGGTCCCATGGACCCCCCCCCCTTGGGCACTAACGGAAGTCATTGAGAATATTGTTAAAATAGAATATGAAACCAGAACGAAGCAATTGTTTTCCTGATATAAGTTCACACATACATGTAAGTAAACAATTATTAGTAAAACTTAAAAATAATTAACCCTTTGTGCTGAAAACAAACCAATTTCATCATGTCGTTGCCATACCGGTACTGTACAAACTCTATGGGAAATGGACGTGTATTTTGCAACACCCGTAAAAAAATACAGGATCCCGAAACAACTGCTGGTTTTGTGTAAATATAAGTGAATTTGGGTCTTTCTAGATAGATTCAACATAAATAAGTTTCAAATGTTGAGTAAAGGCAGGAGTCGTTTGAATTTACCGTCTTTTTGCCCAATTTTCGCGGTTTTGGAAAACAATGTTTTGCCCCCTAATTTGCACCCAAAAAACAAATCTTTCATTTTATTGCTGATTTGGGGTTGTCTTAGGCCCCTTCACATGTGGTATAAATTTCGTGCAAAAATTCATCGGGAAAGTGGTTTCCCTAGTGTGGGGTCCCATGGATCACCCCCACACACCCCTTGGGCACCAACGAGGAGTGAAACCCCCTTGTTCACTTAAGTGTTAAACATCCTGTTTGGCCGATATTGAGACAAAAAACAGGCATCGTTTACATAGAGTAAACATGGTTTTCAGCGTGATTTGAGTAAAAACATTTAAAACCATATTAAAAAAAAAAAAAAAAAAAAAAAAAAAAAAAAAAAAAAAATAATAAAATTAATATCCCGGAGATTCCAAAAGAAATATGAGTGAAAAAAAAACACTTCCCAATAAGGAAAGTCACGATAGCTGGTCTAAAAACCACAGTTATTTTGGATCAGCAAGATTTAATGGTTTAACCTACAACGAAACTTGAGCGCCAAAGTGAAGCCATACACGGTTGGAGCAGTTTGAAAAAAAAAAAAACAGT
>JAMKCH010082400.1:0-43955 GCA_023653785.1 Ophioderma brevispina | reverse complement strand
CAACTGGTTTATTTTACTTATGCTAATGAATAAGATTACAAAACACAAAACAAGCTTAGTGGATTGGAGGGTGATTGTAGGTGCTCATAGATAAAAAAAAATATTCATTTTCCCCCCAAAATTTCAAAATTATGCATTTTCATAACACACTTGGAATCAAGAAGAAAAATGCATTGAAATGAATCCAAACAAGCCTAGTCTTAGACCAATAGAGCCATCTCAAAAACCACCGACTGTACGTGTTATAAATTACACAGAATCTACCAGGGTGGAAACGGGGAAGATTTGTGGATCTCTGCCTTGTTGAGAAGTGAAGTAGAAATATTCTAAATCAGTGAAATTTAATCATTTCTTGTTCTATCTCGATCACATTCACACAAAATCTTCTATGGATTATCAGGTTGAGGCAATTGTGTAAAGTACCTGTCAGGAAAACATTTTATTCTGAAACAATGTGTCTTATTTTTAGGTGTTGGCAGAAGTGACAGTCTCTGCATCAGCTGCGGAAAAGGTCAAGTCTGAAGTGCAAAAAGTCAAGGACAAAGCCCAAATCATTGTGGATGAAATAGAAGCTGACAAAGCTGTAGCAGAGACAAAGTTGGAAGCTGCCAAACCAGCCTTGGAAGAGGCAGAAAGGGCTCTGCAGACAATTAAAGTAAGAGAAATAATTATTATACTTTCAAGTATTAAAGCAATGTCAATTTGGGCTAACAGTATCAGAAATGTCCGAATCTACATTAAAAGTTCAGGGGCCCGTTCCTGAAAATCAGTCGTAAATTTACGTGCATACAAGGTCACACCTGAGTGGATCAATTGAACCAAAGTACTGTGTAACTGGTATAAAAAAGGTCTATTATGTAGGACATACGCATGAGTTAGTTCACATGTAGGGTTACGCATGAGTTTGGGGAACAGACCCCTCGTCAGTATTTTTACAAATTTCATTATTTGTTTACTGATTGTTTTCTTCTTTCATTCAGGCTGCACACATCTCCACTGTGCGCAAGCTGGCCAAACCACCTCATCTGATTATGCGCATCATGGATGCTGTACTGTTGCTGTTCCAGAAGAGGGTAGATGCATGTTCCCAGGACCCTGAAAGACCCTGTCCAAAACCTTCATGGGGTGAATCCCTCAAGGTATAGTGTTATTCACTTAAACATTCACACTCATAGGGCTTTATTTACATATCAACAGCTTATCAGAATATCAGCAGTAGGAAAGCTAATGTGGTGTTTTTCCACTCTTGGGGTGCTTATATCATTGGATTGCATGCAAGAGATGTACATGAATGTCATGGCCAAGAAATTATGAGCAGGAGTGTAGTCAGTCGTGAAATGTTGCTACATGACTCAAAGCATGACATTTTCAGGTTCTGCCTATTTTAGACTATAACTGAATATTTATAAAGACTAACTAAATTGTAATGAGAAAATTTAACATGCTTTCAAAATGCTAGCTTCATGGTTTCAGTAAGCAATCGTGTTATGTTATTTTTGTTTTAGCTGATGAGCAGTGGTGGTTTCCTACAAGGCTTACAGACTTTTCCCAAAGATACCATAAATGAGGAGACAGTAGAATTACTGCAACCTTATCTCAGGATGGAAGACTACTCCTTGGAGTCGGCCAAGAAAGTCTGTGGTGATGTGGCTGGACTCTGCTCCTGGACTCAAGCCATGGCTTTCTTCTATGGCATCAATAAAGAAGTGCTTCCCCTAAAGGTAATGTTGAATGGTAGTTATAGTCCATTTCTCTACTTCCGTGCAGTGATGTCATAACCTTGATGCAGCTTTTACGCATGCGTCAAGGTATACCATCTTTGCGCACGTGTAAAAATGCTGGCAGTTTAAGCCAGCGTGTGCGCTGTTTACTGGTGCGACCATCATGCATCAAGCTGACGTCACTGCATGATTGGTTATTCATTCAAGAGGACATTAGGTCTTTATTCAGATATCCAAAGAACAAATGTAATAACAAACACACATAAGCACATGAATGGGGACCTCTCTCCCGGTTCCCCTCTCCTGGTGATGCTCGGGTCCCATCCCCAAGGCAGATGTCGTCCTGAGGGAAAGGGGGGGTCACAGGCAGACTTCATGCCAATGCCCAAAGGAAGGTTAGGAGAGATTTTTTATGGAGCGGGCCACGGCTTATATTCTTTGAATGTAGTGAGCGTGAAAGCCGAGAACCTCAAAGTTGTTGTTAATTTATGAATTCAGATTGTAAAAAACATTTTTATTTTTAGGTAGAAGCCTTTCAAAATGTACTTGTGGTCAAGTACTTCACACAGTCTGGATATCTTGATTTGCAAAACACAGACAGAAAACCCAATTTGGGGGTCTTTTGTACCAAATTGGTCATACTTCAGTGTTTCATTTGCTCTCCCTAAAGGATTAGGACTCACTATGATTTCTAATATGTATCTCTTTTTGGAAAAATTAGTGTTGTATTACTTTGGAATCATGAGTTGTTAAATTATAACCAAAAACTTAAACGTTAATGGTCCAATTGCTAATAGCCTCATCCCCAGGGACCCCAGATTTTACCAGAAGTAGTCAACATTTTGCTATCAGAATAAAGCTACTATTTTTCTCATTTACCCTGTGAAATCTTAGGGTTAAGGGATGTTTGGTTTGGCTGTTGTGAGTGAAATATGCACATTATGGTCGACCAATACTAATTTTACACAGTACTCTATGGGGATTACAAAATCACGTTTTAAGCTCTCACTTCAAAACTGGTTGAAATATCAGCGAAACTTGTTTTTTTTCTATTTTTTCACCTGTGCTTGACCTGGTGGATTGGAAAGAAAACATACAGAGACTCCTCACCAGGCCCCTGCTCTTAAACTATTATATAGCAGTAAATGTAGTGTATCAACCACAATGATGACAAAAGGACCCAGCTTACCTTTCTGGCAAAAATGAAAAACCACATGGAAATGGACCAAGATCATCCAACCTGAACAGTTATTGACAAAATCACAAGACCAACAAAGTCAGCTGAGCCCCTCTGCCATAGTGGGGCAGTAATATAGCACATGAATCAAATTGGTAGAGGATGTCAGAGTGGGAAGGAAGCCAAGTACTAGGGCCACACTGCAAAACAAAACTGGAGATATGACCACATTCCATCAAAAAACACCCTCCTCCCAAAAAGTAACCCCAATACCCAGCACCTTCCCAGTCCAACATAACTTTGCACATGTTTAGTAGGCTACAAAAATTCAGTGCAAAGAGAGCCCAGGGCCATGGTTTGTGGAGGGGAAAATTACATGATAAATGGTCCATCACTGACACGACCACCAAAAAATAAAATCTGCCCAAGTACATTGTTTTAGATAAAACAATCACTTGTCTTTTTGCTTTTTTTTTAAGACAAACACTAACAATACAACACACTGAACAAAACAATGACAAACAAACAAACAACCTCTCAGCATCCACAAACTAACCCAACTAGCATGTTGATCAAATGTGCCATTCTAACAAATTGTACACAAACAATACATTGAATGAGTTAAGGTAGGATCATCGATAATGTCTTACAGAAAAATGACCATAAAATCAAATCCCCTAAATCATTTTAGTCCAAACTTGATTATGGTAAGGAATTGCACTTTCCTCCACATATTTTTGCGGTTTTTCGAGACCGTGCGATTTGTTTTAGTGTTTTTTTTATTATTTTTAAAATTCCCTAATTTTTTATTAAATATTTTTCCCAGCCTAAATGGAGGTGCTTTTACACTGAAACTCCAGGGATATTTGTATAAACAAATACCTCATTTCTCACATTGGCTTTTTTAAATCAGTGTTTTATTTTTTAGAAAATGTGATTTTAGGGAAAAATAATTTGGGAAAAATTAAAACACCTGTAATTTCAAATAGAAACACTCAATCTGCAAAATCTAACGGAGAATTTTCTAAATTTGATTTCCTTGCATATGACACCTTATTCTCACCAAGGGATTTGTAGTTTCTTCGAGGAAAAATTCTGAAAATTGGAAACTTCATATTTTTCTAGAAATACTCACCAAAAAAGGTTTTGTTGCGACCACCCTGTTCTTTGTTTTTGATGACATCAGAAAAATACAAATTTCTATGGGATTTTATGATTTCGCTAACTAAAAAACAAACACCATCTGATAACCATCAATTACTTTAGAAAGAAATGAAATTAAAATGTGTAGTTTTTCCACAAAATTGCCCCATTTTGGTCCTTTTCTATACTGTCCAAAATCAACGTCCCTGTTCAAAGTCTATGTGCAATTTTTGGAAATGCATTTATGTGACCTATCTCCAAAACCCCCTTTTTTGAAAAATAAAATTTGGCACACATTTTCTTTCACCAATACCAACATTTCATGAAATTTTCAAGAGATCTGGGCACGACGCCGTTGCCGATGATCCAACCTTACACCTCTCTGCACACAAAGCCGCATTTTATATTCCTTCCACATTATGGCTCGATATCTCGATCACTTGAGTCACCGTAAGTGTTTTAAAACACATCATGAGGCTTCAAGATCAGAGCCCAACTTTTTAAGTGATTCTGAGTTCCCTTATACTTTCAGAATTTTATACTCACTGTTTCTCTTAATTTAACTAAGTTCAAAAATGCATTAAAATGGGGTTTGTTTGCTGAAATTTACACTGTGAATATACAACTTCAAACAAGGAAAATAATGAAATGCAGCATCATTCTCTGAAGTAGCTGTGACGGCCCAACATTTTCTCAAATTTGGAAAAGATAACAGGACTCCCCAGAAACACCATTAATAAGAACATAATCCATCCACAAGTTGGGAACCTTTTCACAGTTAACAAAAGGTGAACAGATGTTCGGGCCAGTTCTTTAAGAAAAAAACAATTTGGGGAATCAGCTCTACCAATGTAATGGAGAAACTGGTTTGATACAAATTGCCCTTGAAACATTTTAACGTAAAGAACGCGTTGCAGTCTCAAATTCATTTGAATTCGCATTATGAATAACGTCCCCACTCCACTTCAATCAAGGACATCAAGACAATCAACCCATTTGTTTTCAACCTCCACGGGTGCCTTGTTCCTCACAATGGAGTAAAAATGCTTGGGGGGGACCTCTTTCTCATTCAAAAGACAGTAAGCAATTTTTTCAAAACTATCATCACTGATTGGTTCTGGGTTCTGAAACCAATCTATAAAAATCCCATTCATTAAAGGATTATATTTCCTCCTGTCAGTAATAGGAAATATCAAATTCTACAAAACCAAGTCTTCAAAGGTTTTCATTTCACAAAATTATACAAAGATAAGGTACAGAAATATATGAATCCCCTTTCGTCCCTACTGGTCGAAAAAAAAGATTTGCTTGGTTGTTTGAGGCGAACATTTTTATATTTCCACCATGGGTCTTGAAGTGACATCAGACCAGCTAAATTCTCCTTATTTTTTTGTTTTCTATATAATACCAAAGTTTGATGGATTTTTCAGTGAGCTGACATGACAAGGAATTAAAACAGCAATCAGGAGGATCAGATTTAAACAATGTTTCCAGTCAGGGTGAAAGCTTTCTAAAACATGAAGTTCCGAAACTTTCCTTAAGCTAGAGTAGTCTGGGTCAAGAAGGTGTTAAACCCAAATAGATGTTTTTGGGCCTAGTGAAAACAAAGGGGATGCCCTTCTCAAACCACCATAGTCATAATTATTGCATAAATGTCAAGTTTTGACCCTATCATTTCCTCATTCCAAATGAGATATCTAAACGGTGATCATTTTCTTAAAAAAAGTTTTTAGGGAATTGAATACACAGAACTGAAAAAAGATATAACGTTGAGGTACCAACAGAGATTTTATAACAGTTACTTTAACCCATAATAGATACATTCCTATCTTTCTAATGGTGATGGCTTTGCTCGCCTGACTAATTTTGGGATAAACATTGAGTTTCGTAAAGTGAATTGCATTAAGATAAAAATAATACCCCAGGGTTTTGAAAGTGTTAGACTTCCACCTAAGACCAAATCCTCTGCAATGGAAAAAACTGACCCTTTTAAAACTACCAATATGAATAGCTTCGGTCGTAGATAAATTAATTTGCATCTGAAAATGTCAAATTTATCAAGGGTGCGACAAGGGCCTGAACGGACTCCAAATCGCCGCTGCAAAAAGCAGGTAGTATCATCCGCAACAATTAAATCTTTTTTTCACCTCGCCAACTTTAATTCTTTGATATTGTTATTACTCAAACGAACTAACTGCAGTGGCAAGAATTTCAATAGCAAGAGAACAAAAAGGTGAAATTGGGCAGCCTTGGGAAGATTCACCCGAGACATATCAAGGATTAAAAGAAAGCCCATTATTGATAACATCACTTTTCCTCCCATTATAAAAAGTTTACCCATTGAATAAAATCATCACCCATGGTGAATCTGGATAAAACTTCAAAATAAAATCATGTTCTCGCTATCAAATTGCCTTTTACTATCTAATAAAACAATAGATCCTGGAATGTTGTTACTGTCGGAATACTCAATCAGATCGATAATATTATGAATACTACAGCCAATATGCCGACCTTTCATTGAATCCATTTTGGTCCTCATGAAGACGAGACCTTTTCAAGAACTATCAGCTAAACCTTTGGCAGTGAGGTTTTGGGTGAAGACCATTCTTAATCAATATGAAAAATTTATAGACTTAAATCAGGGTCCATCCCTCCTTCAATTGAGAAATGGGAAAAGAGCAGGTTGTATAAGAACATTTATTTTCTGTCAGAATTGTCCTTGTTTGAGTAGGTCGGCCCTCCCATTGGTTAATGGCCATGAAGCCATCCTATGCTCCGCCCTTTCCACTCAAGATTTTTATACGGCTAATCGGCATTGCCCACCTCTGAACAATTCTGAGTACACTGAAGCAAGATGAATAACAGTATGTTAAAGTAATTGCAGTAATTCAAAGTAAAATTTTTACAAGGGGGACATACTGGTGTTGCTATTGTAGTTGTTATCTTTATAATGTGGTTAAACTAAAACTCTGTTTTTTGTTATATTGTTGTTTAATCCTTGGTGATGTTTGTTTCTCCCATAGCTCTGTGACAAAGCCCTACTCTGACTTGTTCATTTATTTGCATGTCTAACTTGATTGTGCAGAGGCCATATTGACTCTGCAAATGCTGACTTTGCAAGTGCTCAAGCCATCTTGGATGAGAAACAGGCTAGTTTGGATATTGTACAGGCTAAATTTGATGCTGCTATGAAAGAAAAGCAGGTATGGCCCATGGGGAGAGAGATAGGACTCGAGAAATCATTTTTAGATGTAAATTAGAGCAAACATTAAAGGGCCATGGTCCGAAGAAACCCAGATTTTATCGGAAGTTGTCAAAAATTTTGATACCAGAAGAAAGCTACTATTTCTCATTTACTCTGTAAAATTTTAGGTTACTAGGAGTGTTGGTTTGGAAGTTATGACGAAAATGTGCCCCATTTTCGACCCATAGTAAATTTACGAGAGTAGTTCTATGGGCGTTACAAAACCACATTTTTAACTCTCATATCAAACCGATTTGAAATAGTCACCTAAATTGTTACAGATGGGTTTTTGTGGTGAAGGCTTTCTATCAAGAAAAAAATGAAAACTTCATACTTAAATCCGCCATCCCCTTAATTAAAAAAATAATATCAAATCAATTGAGCAAGATTTATCAGGAAATGGAGTAACTAGGAGAAGTGTGCCAGACTGTAAAACTGGCACGTATTGTTATCGGCATAATAAGCCTGTCCTACCTCGGAACCAAACTTAACATTTCACATTGTTGCTAATTTGAAGGACGACAGTAAGTGAGACTTTGCTTTTTATTCGTCTGGCTAAAGGCTTACTCAGAGATTTCCCGGTGAGGGCGCCCTCAAATTTTTCAAACCAATTGTGTTTTTTGCGTATACAGTAATGCTTGTCCATATACTAATCACTGTGCGCAATAACTTAAGCCAAATCAAAGTCCTTCAATAGAAAATCATAACTTTAAAAAAAAAAAAAATTTCCGGATCCTGAAATTTTGTTATCACGGTATCCTAATGCACTGTTATACTGTACATAAATTTGTAACTGGCATGACAATGCAAATCCGATTCATCTCTACGTGGAATTGAGGCATTTTAAGTGAGTTCTTGAGTCGAGTTTGACTTACTTTTAATTACTACACAAAAATATATTTCAAGAGTTAATCGCTGAGTCGGCTTTAAGCCAGAAGACCCCAATAGGAATCACTTGCGGTCTGCTGTTGTGTGAAAGAAAAGGGGTTTAACATTTTGCCTGTAATATCCACATACGTAGATGATTAAAAACATTATTTGTTTTGAGAATCTCCGTCCCGAGATTACTATACACAGCTGGAACAACCACTAAAACCACACTTCTCAATAATCTACGCTCTCTCGAAACTTTGGTGTCCAAATACTTCCAACACTTTGGATCAATCCCCCTTAACTTTCATTGAATTTTAAACAGAACGCATTCCTAATGCAGTTTATGTCTGTGCACCCTGGTAACGAGACAGTATTAAGCCGCATGCGCACACAAACCCACTAGGCTAAACCCATCTTGGTAGTCATCACTGGCCCGCCATGTTCGTTGAATCATACGGCATAATGTCGCGTGAGGGCCAATGATTCAGGCTAATTATGTACCACGGTCCACGGAAGTAGCGTGTGCACATGAATTCCGGTCATGTCATGGTGTCATTTCAATTTTGCATCGATCATGTCAACATGGTCAAGGTTGCGTTTGTTTATTTACCTAGCGAGAGTAATCTTCTGCTGGTGGATAGTGCCCACAGCGGGAGAGTACCGCTGTTGGAGTAACAGGTCAGTTAAAGCCTAAGGAGTAAGGTAATATCTTGATCCAGTGTCAGTACAGCAGTAGCATCACTAGCATGGCTACATTTACTCAGTCATGAACTTGTACCTCGAGTCTTTGTAATGGTAGGCAAAGAGCAACTCGTGTAAATCTTGAAGTTGAAACAATTTTTTGTTGACGTCCGCCACGAAGACTGAGATAATTAACAAACTGGATCTCTATAAATCATAAGATCGGCGATAATCGTCATCTGAAGAGGTATAGGGGATTGTTATTTTTGACAGAGCCAATATAATGTCCAAGTCATGAACTGGCCAAGCTAAAGTTTAAAATGAAATGTGTATAGTAATATAGGACACAAGATTCTAAAAACATAATGATAAAATTAGATTCTTGTTTTCGCCCAATACCCAAATTTATTGGTCTCGCTTTGAGTTGAAAAAATATTGGGCTCAACTGCGTATCGCCCATATTCTTTTCATACTCTAGTCTTTGACCATAAATTTGGGTATTGGACTTAAAGAATCCAATTTTATACCAAACTTGAGTCATAGGTGCAACATTGGATCCCTCATTTGTTGATGAGGTCAAAGGTCACGTACCAAGGTCAAAGGTCATGTGAGGTCAAGTTGTAAGATAGGCTGAGGCCTATCATTCACAAACCACGACACTAGAGGTGCTAGCGATCCAAGGACCATGATAATTTGTTTTAAATTCCGTCCCTGCTTTTGGTTACCTTTCAGCTTTCATTGTCCAATGATATATATTTAACAATATAAAATATTTCCTAAGAATGCAGTAAAATCTCTTTGATTTTATAAACATATTGATCAAATTCACTTACTACCAATTTACACACCCAAATCCAATCTGATTATTCAAGGACTTACTTGATGATGCTGAGTCATGCAGAAATAAGATGCAGGCTGCCTCTGCTCTGATTGGAGGTCTTGGAGGAGAGAAGATCAGATGGACACAGCAAAGCAAGGAATTTACAGCTCAAATTAACAGGTAAAATCTATATTTAGAAGTAGCAATGTTTGCCATCATCAAAACTAGATATTTTGTTTCTAATCACATGTTCTGTTCGTACTTGAAGATTGTTATGTTACAAGTTCTACTGTATGGGGATGGCATTTCAAATGAAGCAAATCATATGGGTTTTTATAATTGTCATATGTCATATGGTCCCAGAAAATACACAAAAGACCACACAGGGATGTGCCGCAAACATAGGTCTCATTTTCAACCTTATGGTATATCATGACCTCCTGTTTTCATGCCAATTTTGGTATAGCAATGGGTCGCTTTTTCAAAAATTTCCTCAAATTTGTTGGAAAATTATTCAAATGTTCTCAATCAGAAGCCAAAATTTGAAATTTCCTAAATAAATGTTGGAATAATAGTCCAATTTCCTCAATTTGAAGCCATAATTTTCCAAATTTGCTTTAAAATGTCAAAATTTTAAGGAATAATGGCAAATTTGTGGTAAATTTGGCCCAAAATTTGCATATCTGGTACAGCGATGGGTCCCTTTTTTTGGCAAAATTGGTGTAGATATGGGTTCTACTTCCAGACTCCCTGAGGCACATCCCTATCCAAATATTTGATGTTGTTATGATCAAGTTGCTCTCACAAAGCAAAATATTTTCAGAGGACTATAATATTTAAAAAACCTAAAAGGAAATGCAACAAAAATGCTAATTTAAAACCTATGCGTATGCTCTTCCGAGGACTTTTTGGAGCCTAAATATTATATCATCTTTGTGTAATTAATTGTCATTTTTGTGTACTTATTTCTTTCCTTTAGACTTGTTGGTGATGTGCTCCTGTGCACAGGATTCCTGTCTTATTCTGGTCCTTTCAACCAAGTGTTCCGTATGCAGATGAATGAAAACTGGCAGGCTGAACTGGCTAGGAGGAAGATACCATTCACAGACAACCTCAACATCACTAACATGCTCACAGATGCTGCTACTGTAAGTTTAATGTTTTGTCAGAAATACTTTCTAGAATCTAAAGTTTTGGGTGAATTCCAGAAAAATACATAACTAAATTGATCAAATGAAGATAAGGTAAAAGAGGTGCAATTTAGCAAAGAGTATCTTATTGGTAGGGTTTTCTGAGAATATAGGTGAAAATAGTGAGGGTTCAGCAATAAATATTTTGAATATTTATAATTGGATGGGAATATTTAGTATACTGATGAGTTAGACTACATGGAAGTTCAAAATCTTGTCAATTGTGAAGACCTTTGTCATTAAAATCAATGTAAGTATTTTAATGCACGACATGAGACTATACTAAAAATAATTGGTCTTAATTTTTTGTAGAAAATATTTCTAGATCTTACATATTTTATTTGTGTTTTATCAATGTAAATGAAAAAAAGAACACTAATATTGAAGCTGACAGTACGATTATGATTCAGTATTACTCTTTCATCACTGAACACCTTTTAAAAATAACTGAGGAAGGCATGTACAACATTGTGAATAACTTTGTGATATATTTTGCTTTACAGAAAAGAAATACTATAGTTTGCAGGCCCTTATCCAGTGGGTGCAGGGGATGTGACTCCCCCTTCCCCTTCATAGCCAGGGTGTGAAGGGGATGCAACTTTTCTCCTTCTCCAAAAGGTCTACTTTTCAGAAGTAGTAGTAGTAAATGCAAAGTTTTAAATCCGTTTTTGTCCCTGTGAACGGGGTGGCTGGATTCACCTCACACTCGCAGCAACCGCCCTTACTCCCTCCTTCCTCTTCACCCGATTCAATGCATCCTCCATCCTCAACCCAACCCTACTCTCCTCCTCCACTTCTTCCAAGTCTTCTTTGGATGTCCTCGCCTCCTCAAACCTCCCACCTCAAACTCAAAAGCCCTTCTTAAAACGTGCCCGTCATCCTTCCTCAGCACGTGCCCATACCAACGTACACTATTCGCCTTTGCCAAACGGTCCATCGCTTCCAAACCCAACATCTGCATCAAGTCTTCATCCTATCCATCAACTTCACACCACACATTGCTCTTATCATTGCTCTCTCTGTCCTCCTCAGAATCCCCATCTCATTTTTGCTCAGACACCATGTCTCACTCCCATACAGCATCACTGATCTTACACAGCTCTATACAACAATTTACGTTCATCTTCAAAGGATATCTTTTCCCCACATTCCCTAACACTTCACCACCCACAGGCATCACCCGCCCCTCCACTAACCTTTCCCCCAGGTATATGAACTCCTTCACCGATTCCACCTCATCACACAACTTTTCCTCCTGTTCCACCATCCCTCCAGCACCCTTCTCGCATCTCCCACACATAAAATCTCTTGCTAAACTTGGGGTCACTCTCCTCTTCTTTGTGCATCTCCCGTGGATCCATTTCCCGCATTTCTCACACCACACTGAATTTGGTTTTACCTCTTCCCACACACGCCACATGGTCTACCTTACTCACCACCACCTCCCTCTCTACCCCACTCACCAACACTTTTGTCTTCCCAAGGTTTACCCTCAAACCCTTACTTTCAAAAGCCGCCTTCCATTTCCAAAATTTCTCCCTCAGAAGAAAATCTTGAAATGATCCAAACAAAAAGGTCGAATTGGGAAGAAAAGTACACAAAAATCTCATTTTTGTTAGTTGAAATGTTTAAAACCCCATATTTTTTAGGGTAAAATCTGGTGTTCCCTGCAAGCCAATTCTTTTTTTTAAAGTCCACACTGAGGAAAAATTTGCATCCCCACAAAATCAATCTTGGCTATGGGACAGTAGTTTGGGAGAAAAAGTATCTCAGAAAAACTTTTTAAAAAGGATGGATGTGTGTCAGGATTTGTTTTCACTGCTATGGGAGAAACTGATAAAGAAGCTCATTTAATTTTATAAACAATTGGTATGCTTTCATGTGTAGATTGGGGAGTGGAACCTGCAAGGTCTACCCAATGACGAGCTGTCTGTACAGAATGGCATCATTGTGACCAAAGCCACACGCTACCCACTGCTTATAGATCCACAGGGTCAAGGCAAGACATGGATTAAAAACAGAGAGCAAGAAAGACAATTACAGGTGAATTAGTGTCATATTTCCTAAGCATTGTTATGTAATAATGTAACACTTGTGCATTAGGCTAAGGAAATCAGATTTGCATTGCACTATACAATTAACCCATTTTTATCCTCCTGGCTTGAAAAGCAGAGGGGCATTTGTGATAGCATGCGTGTCTGTACAGTATGTGTATGAAGGTGTCTGAAGTGGTATGTGTTCCAGTTTGGTTAGGTTTTCATTTTTCATGTCTCCTTCGAAAACTTTTAAGTCCGATTTACACCAGACTTGGGGTTAAGGTGCAATAGGGGTTCCTTCACGTGTGAGTGATGTCAAAGGTCATGGACCAAGGTCAAAGGTCATCTGAGGTCATGTTCCAGGATGCCATCTTGCCAGGGGGATGGTGCAAGTTGACTAGTAGGAGAGTAATTTTAAAACTTTGTTGGTTTTGCTGTTTTGTTGTTGTTTTTAGTTGTCAGAGAGAAAAAATGCTAAAAATCTGCATGTAAAACAGACACCTAAAGGGAAAAAATAGGCTGATAATGCAATAAAAAAAGAGTGTACCAAGGCAATTTGTCCTATTGACCTGCTCCAACAAGTGCTAAACGAGACCAAATGCACAAAGCATGTAAAAATTAGCCCAATTAGGCCAAAGTTTGTTGCAATCCCTCAAACATCAGGAGGAAAATGGAAATGTTATTTCATTTTTGTCCTGATATTTGAGCCAGGGGAGCAACTGCGACCCGATATTTTGAGCCAGGGGAGCAATGCCCCCTGCTCCCCATCAGTTGGTATGCCACTGAAAGAAATCCTGCATAGCACTAAGCACCCCCCCCCCCAAAAAAAAAAACATAGCACATGACATTTTCGGGCCAAGTTTTTCCAAGACAAACTTTTTGTGTGTGTACATGATAAAGATAAAGTTATTTGTTTTGGACCATACATGTTATTTGAGTGATAGCTACCTATTCAATATTATTCTGAATCCTGTATCTTAACCATTTCTTGCCTGTGTTAAGGTGACATCACTAAACCACAAGTACTTCCGTACCCATCTTGAAGATGCCCTCTCTCTAGGACGGCCTCTCTTGTTGGAGGATATAGGAGAGGAATTGGATCCTGCCTTGGACAATGTATTGTAGGAAAGAATTTTATCAAAATCTGGGTCTACGTACAAGGTTTGTTCCAACTGTGCATGGAATAACATTAAAGCTGACCATGTCTATCTACAAACATGCTTTAAAATAAGTTATGATTTGTAATTATGTTGTAACCAACATAAAAATCAGTGGGGTCTCGGTTCTTTAGCAAAATTTATTTGGGGATTGGAATTTTGAAATTAATAAATGTAAATAAAAAAACGCCAAAATATATAGTGGTGAAAAAGTGTGGGAAGAGGCTTAAGACACCTTGAAGGGTCAGGGGCAGTTAAATGACTCTCAATTAAAAAACCTAATTTTTGAAATAACACCTTTAAGAGCCCACATCATCATGCAAGAGGTGTTGAAAATTTGAAACATGGAATTCATTTTGTGTAAACAATAGAAACTCTAAATCTACACTGAGCTGATTTCCTTGACACCAATGTTGACTGAAAACATATGCATTTTCCTTCTGAGAAGTGAAATGCCCCAAATACAAATAAAACCCCTTAAAAAGAAAAGAAATGGATAGTCCCCTCCCAGGACCCCAGGTCACACCAGGTCGGCCATTGCTATTCCTCAGTTCCGTTTTGGACAGCTAGCAAAACGGACGTGTCCGATCGCGGCTCCATTTATTACTGCCAAACTTTAGAGTATATTGATATAAGACGTGTGTTTTCTCTTGCGGAATACTCCTAATACTACTCCCACACTACTGGGATATATAAGTTATTTATACTAAGGAAATAAACTTCTTTGGACGCAAATACATGTGGTTATACCTCGACGGAGAGCTTCTTGTGTTGTATCCTTTTTTACCGCCATGAGGTCATGTGATTATTTGTGCGGGAAAAAGGTAATAAACAAAAGGCCGCATTGCCGCACGTGTTTGCGTGCTTGGATGCCTTGCTTGTGTGAGCCTGTCTGTTTCTTTGTGGTTTCTACTATCAATAAAAAACAGTTCTATATGGGTGATGTGTCATTTATTTTATATATGCTTGTTGTGTATTTAATAAAATATGTTGAAACTGACCTTAGAAAATTTTCTTTAACGTTTGGACTCAGTTACGAGAGGTTTCTTGTAGTCCTTCGTTACGTGTCGGGAGTCCCTCCCCGGCACGCTTTAATTTTTTCTTTCTCGTTTTCTGACAAGCGGATCCATTGGCTCGAGTCAACCCGTTATGTCGTCGCAAAAATGCGCACGGTGTCCCACCTTCAATTCTTTTGACCCCATCCTCTTGCGTTAACAAGCGGCAATGCTCCCGCACGACGGTGAATGTCTTTCTGCATTGGTTGGATTAACTGATGCTCAATGGGCGACCATTGAGCGCGGTTTCTCTTCCGTTTCGCTTGAGGGAAAGGGGGAGGTGGTTCTCGGCTCCGGTCAGGGATCCTTTCGGAGCTCCGGCTGCTCTAGGAGCTCCCGAAGGTGAAGTAGCTTCGGCTGCTTCGGCTGCTTCGCGAAGTGTTGAGGGGATGGCTTCGGGCCGACTCCTTGGCGTATCAGCGGCCGCTGGCTCGCCTGTTTTAGCTTGTTGCTTTATTGGTGCAGGCTAGCGTGGTTCACCATGCCAATACCCAAGGGGTTGTGGCGTCGGTGAACACTCCGGTGTTGGTGAGTGAGTCGGTGACGCCCCCGGTGACCGGGGCCGATCCATTGCCCGCTAGTGTCGATGCCTAACGTAGTCGTTGTCCCGGTGTCTTCGGGCCGCCCCGACCGCGACTCCGGTAGCTTTGGTAGCTGTCACACGGGTAATGCTGCGGTAGACCCGAGGTTAACAGCTACGGTTTGGCCCTTTACGTTGTGCTACCGCAGGGTGTCATCCTCGCTCACCACGCCTCGCATGACTAGCCTAGCTCGTCCTGCGATGCCACCCCAGCTGGTACCGCATACCGCGTGCGCCTGTGGCCCCACAGGGCCTGGTGGGGTGTGTGGTGCTCCGCCAGGGTGGCCCCCGTTGACGCCCAGCTGAACCCGTAAGATTGGCCTATTCATGCGGGTACACTTCGTGGTGACAGGTACGGGGTATCCTGTACCAGTCTCTATGGTAGGTCCGCCTGTGGGGGCCACCATGTGGGCCCCCAGCCGCCGCGCCACCGTCCTGCAGGGGCACCTTCGTGGCTTGCTCATGCGGGGGTTCGTACCCGCCACAGAAGACCTTCCGGTTACGGCTGCGCCCCGTACGTTGATTACCCACCCCCGCCGGGCTGGACTGCTGGTGTGGATCAGTTTGGATGGTTTTTCAAAACGGGGATTCCGCTTGCGGGGGCCCCACCCAGCTAGTATGGCAACACCCGACTCCTCCGTCGGCTGCTAAGCGTTGGGTACCAGGTTTGCCTGTCGGGGTGGCACTGACGCCGCTTCGACGAGGTTATCGCCCCGAGCTGCAGCATATTGCACCTCATGGGGGGAGGGTTGGCAAATACTGCGGTGGGTACAGGCCTGGTACCGGGTCTGGGCAGGGAGGTTGTACCCGTCCACTACCCACCGGCTAGTGTACCTGGGACTTGGGGAGTACTCCCCATGCTTCTCGCCAGCACCCCGTCGGGGTCAGGCTGGATCCAGCCAGGCTTTCAGAGGGCCCGGCTGGCCAGTCAGTGCCAGTGGGCTCGGTCCCCGCGGGAGGTTTTGGTGTTTGCCCGCCCAGGTGGTCCACATGACCCCCCCCGCTTCCTGCTCGTTCGGCTGTGCCGTCCTCTTAGGACTCTTACGGGGGGGGGGTGGGGGGGACCCGCAGACTTACAACGTTTCGGAAGACAGCGCCAGTGAGGGCGACTCCGGCCGAGGCATCTACCCGTCGGTGATGAGCTCAGGACCCGTCTCGGCAATCGGTTGGCTCCGGAGAGCAGGAGGAGGTGGACTCTCTCCCCCGCGTGCACTCCTGCCGTGCTCCGCATGGCTGCCGACAAGCTCGGCTTGCCCTTGCGCGCCGGAGCAGGTTGCGGAGGAAGTGGGACGGCTGAATCTCGGCTTCTCGTTTTCCAACCCCAAACGTGTTCAAGCGTTGACCCTTCCGTCAGACGTTGGTCTGCTTTGGAAGCGGTCCGGTGAAGTGTCGCAGAAGGAACGCGGGTTTTGCGGTGAAGCCTTTCACCAATCCTGCGGACTTCAGAGAAGGATTTTGACTCCTTCTTGCGGACTCCAGCCATGGACCCCGAAACCGCCTTGGCGGCCAAGATACCGGCGGGTAAGGCAGACCCAAACTGGCTACTCTCCCTTTCTGGGAGGAAAAGTGAGGCAGGCTGGACCTGGCTAGTTAGTGTCTACTGGGATGCGACTCGGGTCTTTCGCCTTGGTACTCGCCCACGACCCCTCAGGCCGGTGGGCGAGGATGGAGCTGCTTCTCCGGAGACCTCTGATGCCGGTACGGTCCTGGCTCGCTGGTTGACTAGGCAAAACAGAGGGTTCGATGGCTTTGCATTCGCTGAGATTACCTCCGGCGCTGAGAACGTGCTTAATCACTCCGTTCCCTGAGCTACGAACTCGCTTCGGAGGTATCGAAAACGACCAGGCCGGAGACCCGGGAAGTTTTCTTCGGAGGACATTTCGGGGAACTCCCTGCTTGCCTCAGCGGCAGGGTGGGAGTCCGAGCAGCGCTCAAGGAGGCCCAGGCGAGATCTCCTCCGCGAGATATCTTCGGCCAAGAAAAGAAGCTAAGATTCTCGCTCTTCTTCTTATGGTCGTGCCTCCAAGCAGGCGAAGCCGGCGCCACCTCAGCCACCCAAGAAGCCCGCTTGCACCCGCCCGCTTCTAGCAGGCCCGGGCAGGACGAAGACTATCCCCCTCCCAAAAGCACGGCGCTGGAAGGGGAGAAAGGGTTCTAAGTACTGATGGGCACGGCCGGCCGAGGAAGCTCCCTTCGGGGAGTCCTCCACATCCGGTGGGCGGGCACCCGCTTATCTTGTCGTGCGGGAATGGCCGCCATCTCTCCCGCACATTGGGTGCTGAGCGTGGGGAAACGGGGGTACCAGATCGAATTTACTGCGGTGTACCCCTCCTACTTCCGCTGAGGACCTACCCCGCTTACCGGGGGCCGCCGAAGGACCAAGTGCTTCTGCGGAGGTCTCGGCACTACTGGCGAAGGGCGCTGATCCGGTCGACCCCCCCCCCCTTCAAACAGGGGTTCTGGTCGAGCCTTCGTCTTGACTCCCAAGACGACAGGAGACTGGCGTCCAATCCAACCTGAAGCGGCTGTGAACAAGTATCAAGCTCAAAAGGTTCAGGATGGAAACACTCGCGTCGATGGGTCGCGCTGTCACTTGAAGGGGAGCTGGGCCTCTTCTTTGGATCTGAAAGGAAGCCTACCTGCATCCCAGTTCCAGATCCGACCGTCACTGGCTCAGGTTTCAAACCCCAGGCCCATCGTAAGAGTGGGACGTGTCTCCCCTCGGCTTTCCCACTTCTCCCAGGGTTTCACTTTTTGACCGGGAAGTGGGCGCCGTCCTCAGGCGTCAGGGGGCGTCAGGGGGTCAACCCTCTGCATGTACCTGGACGACTGGATGATCTACGCCCGTCGCCTTTGCGCGGACGGCCGAGAATGTCGTCGAACAATCCAGGTCGTTGCAGAGGCTGGGATTTATCGTCATTTCGAGAAGTCCAGCGCCCCCTCCCAGGACCTGAGGGTATCTGGGTGAAGGCTGCAATTGCTCCGGCAGTGCCGAGAACCGTCGGCGAGCGGGGGAGGTTGTCATTGTCGAACCGCGACCTCCTTAGCCAAACTCAATCAGGCCCCGCTCGAGACTGGCTACGCCTGCTGGCCAGTCTCGCCGATCTTGTCCCGTACTGGCGCCTACAAATGAGGATGCTTCAACTGCAACATCGGGCTGGCCTTCAGGCCGACCGGCACCCAGACTCCTGTTTGATCCCCATCAATGCCGGGATCCGGGAGAGAACCTGACAGGTGGTCATCTCCCCCACCTGACTCGGGAATTATTTCCAGGCGTCCCGTCGAAACATACACGCGGGACGCGTCAAAGTTGGTTGGGGGGGTTTAACCTAGAACTGAGTGTTCGGGAACGTGGTCCAGACCGAGGCACGATGCCCCATGTCAATCGTCGAGCTGTGGGCAGTAGAACGAAGTCTTGCTCACTTCGAGGCGCTGGTGACCACCACCAGTGTCCTGGTCCAGAACGGGACAATTCCACGGTGGGGGCCTATATCAACAAGCAGGGTGGGACTCAGTCCCGGACCCTGTGTCTGGCAATGAGTGTGATAGCGTGGTTTGTCGGGAAAGGGCCATCAATTTGTCGCGGTCCACATTCGCGGGTGCCGTTCAACTCCTCGCCGACGATTTGTCTCGCGGCAGAACGACGGCCTCGGAATGGTAAACTGAACGGCAAGTAGCTGGGCGATCTTCGAGGATTCGAAAACTCGCAGATCGATCTGTTGATTCTCAGGCTGAGTCACCAGCTCCCTCTGTATTGCTCACGGACTCACGACCCGGGAGCATTCGCTGTCAGAGCTCTGTCGATAGACTGTAGGGGTACACCTTTCTACGCATTCCCACCGATTCCGATCTCCACCGTGTAGTGTCGAAACTCGGCGGGAGGGAATGTCGGTCTCCTCCATGCTCCTTCTGGCCGAACACCTTTGGTTTCGGGGGGCCAATGGTAGATCGTCTCGTGGCTGTGCTGCACGTTAACGGACTACAATCCGTCCGGATATAAATCCACTTCCGGAACGGGGGGAGCGCCAGGTCTATAGATTAGAACATCTAGCAGTGGACTGCGTGGCATTATCAGACAAGGATGCACAGGGGATAGCGGCTTTTCGCAGAGGGCTGCCTCGCCTTCTATCCGCCGGAAGATTTCCGAGGAGATCCACGACACGATGGACGGCTTACAGTAAGAGTCTTGGATCCTACTTCCGGTGGTGTGACGAGAAGTCTCTCCGACTCGAGCAACGGTAGCCGAGATCGCAGACTTCCTCACCGAACGCTTCTATAGCGGCCTGATACTAGTACCGTTAGAAATGATAAGGCCGCCATCCTTGCTGTCCACAGAGGGTTTGCGGGTCTACCATCAACGAGGATGGGCCAATCCGTCTCCTGCTGGAGGGGATGTACAACACTCGACCCCCGACCTAGGAAGGGGTGGGTCCTCCTTGAGGCCTTAATACCGTCTTGGGACTACTTAACTAAGCCTCCGTTGAACGATGAGTGGATTGCTCTTCTTAAGCATGCACTCTAAGACACCTTCATGGTCGCAAGTGCCTCCGGGAGACAATGCTCTGAGATTAAAAAACATCTCAATCTTAGCGTCGGAATTATCCCGGGACAGGTTAAGTTTTCTCAGGCCGGACGTTTGGCCAAAACGAGACATATTCCTTTAGACAATCGACCATCATCCTACCCCGGATCGCCAACAGATCGTCGGTGCGGGAAGGTCGCCTGTGGTGTCCTGTACGGGCCTTGGAGTATATAAGCGCCAAACCGCTTCTCTCCGAGGCGGCGAACGACGGGTGTTGTTCTCACTCAGCTGCCCCTCACGGTTTTCCCGCTTTAAAGACGAAGCTAGCCAGATGGATTTCGCGGTTATCACTGATTCCGGTGTGATTGCGGTGGCGGGTTCCTCACGGGCCCCGGGCTCATTCTGTTGATAATATCACTTCCTCGTGGGTCTACCACCGCAGAATCCAATTGCAGAGAATTTGACAAGCTAGTGCGTGGAAGGATCCCACAACGTTCGTCGGTGTACTACAGAAATGCAGAAACGCCACAAGAAAGCCGGGTGCGAGGCTCTTCTGCAGAAACAAAACAATCTACCAAAACATTCCACTATACTTAAGTTGCTGACCATGACACTCGCCCCGGAGTATTCCGCATGTTAGGTGAGCATCTATTTGTGTTTCAATTTATGATTGCATCTTTGATTCCATCATATGTGTCTTATGTTTTGGTGTCTCCGTCCCATCCTTGGCTGCATCTTGACCGCGTCGGAAACTATTAGTTCACTACGACTAGTAGGACGCTAGTCTGGTGTGATGAAAAAATTCATTCAACGTAGGTTAATGAATATGTTTCAGTCAACATGGGCTAAAGGAACCCAGCTCAGTGTATGATTTATGCAAAAACACATTATGTTTTATAAATCATTGAATGGAGGCTGATTCCTTTCCAATGTGACTTCCCACTCCGTCCCTGCCCCACAACATAATAGTTCATGCGTCCGTGTGGGTTTGAGCCCAAAAGGAGCTGAGGAAGAGTAATGGCGGACAGGGTGTGACCTGGGGGCATTGGAGGGACGGTCCATTCTTTTGGGGTGTTATTTGTATTTTCGGATTGTTGCATTCAAGAAGGAAATGCATATGTTCAGTCAACATTGGAAGGCACTCGGCCTCAGTTAAATGATTTAATAAAACTAATGTTGTTTTTGACTTAATACCTCACAATATGCTATTTGAGTGCAATATTGTGAAATATAGGGTCGCAGTCACAATCCTTTTCTGAAATAGGCGGTCTACATACGCGCGCGATGAAGGTGCTGCGTGAACGCGCAGACTATGTATTTCATTTACGCGTTGTCATGGTTCGTCGGGCGGGAATGCTGGCGTATTCCTGATGTGGGCGCAGAGAAAAGAATTATGACGGAGAGAGTGTAGAGCCTTATGTGAATAGTTCTAAGTGCCACTGGATGGAAACCGCGGGTAAACAAATGTTTGACAATGGTAAACTGTTTCCACAATATGTTGTTTTTGCATCTATTTTGTAAAAAACAGGGTGGTCAATCAAATTATATATCCGGTTAAAAAACTGCTGAATCACAACATGCAAACCATTCAATTAAATGGTTTAGTGCTATTGTAACAAACACCAAATCCAAATGTCACATGGTCGTTATACATTGCAATTACTCTACCCAATACTTCTATAATTTGCCAGGTGAAAGTGTGTGACAGGAGGTAGAGTGATGTCAGGATTCCCCCTTTACATGACAACCAAGTTGGCAAACCCAACATATAAACCAGAGGTCAAAATACTGGAGGATACCAAATACACCCACTGCTGGACACCTGTGGTTAATGCAATTGTATTTGTTGTGCCATGCTGGTTAAGGTAGACCAGTGGATGTATTTGGGGGGGGGGGGTCGCAATGCCCCCCCAAATTCCACAAAAGGGGAAAAAGGTCCACCATTCATTTTGATGATTGTTTTCAAAAAGGCCAAAAATTTAGAGAAAGTGACGAAGTCCACTTTTTGGTGAGAGATGTCAAAGCGTTAAAAAAATTGACCATTTTAGGGGTGTTAGGTCCATTTTTCCACAAAAAAGGTCCACTTTTCGAAAGACCCGCACCCCCGTAAAAAAAACTTCTGCGTCGGCCTGCCCCTCATATGCTGTGTGCAATGATTATGGCTGCGACCATTGTATGACACATGGTGTTACTTTACTGGATGAAAACGGATAGACTTTAGGCTTTTAGACAGCTATAAATTGACTGAGAAATGCTTTTGTATTTCATGCACTTGAATTCACATAACTGTCAACTTTGCAAATACTACTTACCCCAGCACTTCTAAAAATGGTTATACATCAGGCTTGATTGAAATACTTGGATAACAAAATGAAAGTGGACATCTTGAAACATTTTAACCCACACAGGTCTTCTTATTACTAAATTGAGTGTGCTAACATAGCTGATTGATAAAATTCTTTGCAATATTTGCTAGGTATCTGCTAGGGCCTCATTCATTGATTTCACTGTGACAATGGGAAAAGATTAGAAGACCAGCTGATTGGTAGAGTCATCCTGACAGAGAAACAGGTAAGCTTACCTGTTGTGCAGTAAATGTTCATGAAATATGCCAAGCTAATTGAAGGATCATAAAATAAAACCTGTATTGGAGAATTAACAGATTTTGTGAAATACACAAAACACCTTTCATGTATTGCAATGTTACTTTCAGAAATCCAATGTTTACTTTGTTATCCACTGTATAGGAAAATGAAGCAGAGCGAACAACACTGTGGAAGATGTAACAGAGAAACAAGAGTAAGATGCAAGAACTGGAAGACAACCATGCCTTACAAAAGTACCAGCACACAGGTTAGTAGTTATTATTAATTTGTAAAAAGGTCATATATCACCATTACCGATTCCAAGGACTTTGCCACTCTTCTAAAATTATGTACATGAAGTAAGATTTACTTTTAAAAAATGTTGATTCTCAGGAATAAATACATACCGCTATTGTTCTTACTTTCAGGGTTCCCTAGTTGAGATGAATCCTATTCTGTATTGGCTGTCACCAAGGAAACGGCAGCAGAAAGGGAAGAAAAGCTGATAGTTGCTGGCGATACAGAAATCAAGATTAAATGAAGCAAGAGAGAGTTAGACCAGGTAAGATAGTGACATAGGTGGTACAGTTATCCCTAGTCTGTATCAACTTTTTTGGTAATAAAGTGACTCTGTTGCTGAAATGAAATAGGGTTTTACTTTGGAACCTTGCACCTCTGCAGCCATTTAGCCAGAACAATCCACAGGTTGCCACTATTGTTTGAGTGCCTGGACTGGAGCATGAAGACTTGATGCATTTTAGCCCATGTCAAAGTATGGCTTCCAGGATTTTGTTGACTGAGGGGCATGGATTTGTGAGTGTACCGACATCTGAATGTATCGCCAAAAAAAAGAAATTTTCGACATTTAAAAAAGATGTAATTAAGCCAAACAGCACGTCCATGCTCAACATCACAAAGGGGGGTAAGGGTGGGGGTAAGGGGGAAGGGGGTGTTGTAGGGACCAAGGCCACATATTTTGCCCAAAATTGTGTATCGTAGTGGTGCATATCTTTAGTGGAGCACAGCAATTAAAGCACAAGCAACTAGAAGTAAGTTGCAAGAACATTATTCCATTACGTACGAATTGGTTGCGCATGTACTCGATAGAACCTAAATATTATTAACTTGTATCTGGGAACCTGGGCTAGAAGTAGCCCAAATTCGCTTCAGCGGGTTTCATTGTTTTAGCGCAGGAAGCTAGCGAGACATAGGACAATTCTGGCGGGAACCTTCCGATTTCTATTCATTCATATTCATTCATTCACGTTTATTCCATCAAAAAAAGTACATCAAACAATATTACATATATGTAAAATACAAAAGCAACCAAAAACAGTAAAGGATGGAGGAGATTGCAACTAGGCACAAGACCTGAATGACATTGCACCACCTATTATTAATAAATTACAATGACATAAAGTCAAAGACAAAAACACACATACATAAATGGACATAGATACCAAAAAACATACATACAGACATATGTCTCGGCTCTAGGCTGTTCTTAACCTTCCTGTGCCGAAGGGCAGCCATTAAACAATTTGGTGATTTTTGGTGATTTTACATAGCTGCCTGCATGTTGTCTAGGGCTAATTATTTTTCTCCAAATGGTTGATGTTGTTGTTGAGGGAATAATTTTGCTCAAATATATGATATTATCACTAAGGACAATTTGTATTGAATAAAATGCCAAGTAAACAAAAAAAATGAGTACATGGTGTCGGAATTTATTGTAGAGTCAATTTTATATTAGTGTCATTTTTCCATGAAATGAAAAGCACTATAACTAAACTGGGGATTTTTGTATTTTGTATATATTACATGTCTATTCAATTGTAAGAAGTCATGGATTATTGACTTGAGGTTTTCTTTTTTTGACTCGGTATACGGTATGACTATTTCAACACATCTGATAAAAAAATAAAGGCTAAGTAAAAAAACCTAACCTTTCCAGCATACTTGTGTTGACCCAGTAGTACTGTCATGCCTGTAGTCTGTTAGCTCCAGCTGCACTGAGTGCAACTGAACTGCTGGTACTGTTGGAAATGCTACTGTTGTTTTTGGTATTGTACTACAATGAAGCACCCGAATTGATTGAATGGGTAATCACTCACTACTTGCAATAAGCCAATATCAATTAAAAATCGCTGGAAACCTCCATTTGTTGCTTGCCCACAACGTAAGAAATCCGCTCCGCAAGGGAAAATCAGCCACGTCAGTGCACTGCGATCCACCGTACATGTTGATCAATGAATACACTCGCAGAGTCTCACTGAGCTGAGTGAGATTCGGTGACCTGGCGAATATTCATCACTATGACGGGCTTATCCTGGCTCCTTTGGGGTGCATATATGAAATCCACCTGGTTTTTTTGGCTCAAATGCTAAATAACTGCCTCTCAAATCACCTTCAACGTCACTAGAATTGTCTTTAAAAAGACTGTTTATTTCTTCATTTTCATCGCTCGATGATACGACGCCATTTTATCTACATACTGATTCGGCCGTCCAGTGATTTCTATTCTATGTTACAAAACAGTCGTCAATCACTTTTTGGACTTGTAAAATGCCCCATCTATTGCCACTGATTTGTTCAAGGAACTTAGCAGATATCACGAGGTCCATTTAGGGGGTTTGGGACATCAAAACTCCTCAATTTCTTTAAAAAAAACAAACGCCCAACATTATGGCTTCAAGACCGATGATACGGCAAGTTTTTAATTGGGTGTAAATCGGACCTGTGACCGAGGTGCATGCCAGGAATTTAACGTACTATTTTCCATTGCCGGTTGGACGTAAGGGCAGCTCATATTTAATGACGTAAACAATAGCTACGACCGAATTATTCGGTCCATTCGGACACTTTGACTTGTTAAATGATATTTCCAGGATCCTACGTACTAACAATTGAACTGCCAAAAACAACCTAATAAGAGCAAAATCAGATACTTGGTCATTCCTGACTGTAACAAACAAGAATTGATGGCGATTCATCATCTTTTAACATTGCTGTTTTCTTCCTTTTCTGTACATTTTTTTCAGTGGGAAAAATAGCCAAGGAGAATTCCTGCAGATATATCCTTCACTTTTAAAGGCTACTCAGATTTCCTGAGGAGGCGCCCTCAATGTTTCAACATCATGTTTTTTTAATTACCTATGCTTGTCATACACTAATCACTGTGTGAAATAGCGTAAGCTCAAATCGAAATCCCTCATAAAAATCCATCTTTGTCCATAAAATTTTCCGGATCCGGAATTTTTGTTCTATACAGTATCCTATGGCACGTATTCTATACATAAATTTTACTGCATGAAAAAACGAAAATCTGATTCATCTCAACCTTTGAATTCAGCACTTTAGGTGACTCTGTTTAGTTCTAGCTGGCTATTTCACTATACTCAGAAAAATTATATGCCAAAATCTCTGAGTCAGCCTTTAAGCTATTCCTGAATTTCAAAAATTTTGACTCTTTTGGTGGATGCTCTTGATAGTGTCTTTATGTGATTAGACATTTTCACCCATTCTGTTTCAAAATATTTGCCAAGTCATAGAAAAAATATTAGAAGTATGCATGTTGATCTCAAATTCAAGATGAAAAAGAATTGGAAGTTCTCCAATGGTGTTGAAAACATTGCTTAGTTTGAAAAAAAAAATTTTTCAGCTATGTTCATCTCCCTCCAACCTAAGAAAAGTATCATAAAGTGCCATGCTGAATATATTTAATATTGTTTACAAAAAATTAAGCAGAAACAAGTGCAAATTAATATAAAAACTGTGTCATCATCTATTTCAGTGGATACTCTGCAGTAATCCGATACTTCTTGATCACAAAGATGAGCATGGTCAACGTCTGTCCAGACTTCCCTGAGACCAAGGTTCCTTGGGCATTTTGACTTGTCAAGGCAAGGTTAGTATATCTAGCTCTCCTCTTAAGTGTTCAATATCACCAAATATGAGCCTAAAGAAATTTAAATGATGGTGAAATCAAAGTTACTGAATTTCCATTTAGGATTTCAAATGGACACTATATACTTTTAATGATCTGAACTCTGTGACCCAAGTTGTCACAAATATCATGGTTATCGCTTATCATTATGATCGCTTCATTGTCCCATTAGTTTGTAGTTTTTTCATTATGCATTCATTATGGGTATTATGTTTTCCAAACCTTCTAGCAGTTGTTGTTTGGAATGAAACATTCTTATGTTGAGAAACAACTGTAAAACTGTGTCATTTGCATGCACATTCACTTAATGGTACCTGAGTAAGCAATGATAAATGGAAATTTGTTTCATCAATGCACATCTGAGAAAATCACGATTTCTTTTCATTATCATAAACAGCAAGCTTTCAAATCTCAACATCCTGTGAAAAAAACAAGGAATAGTCACTATCTGGATTTACATCTGATTAAAAATTTGTTGGACAGAATCGAACACATGCGAGTGTGGACTGCGTGGCCAGGAGGAGGCATCGCACTCGTTTTGTGATGGCGTAAGTTGTCAAGAAGTGCGCAAATCCTCTGTGAGCTTGTGTTGTGCATACATGAGGTGTTGGTATCTCCTGTCCAAGTATTAAATCCCACTGTAGTTAAGACTGACTAGAGATTTCAAAAATAGATTTTTGTGTAACATTAAAATTAGCCATGCTAGAACGTAAAGATAGTACAGAAAATGCACAATGTCCAAAGTTTGAGATGAACACACTTTTTCGTTTTGATGCTATAAACATTTATGTATAGTCAATTACCTGCCATAGGATACCTGGTGTAAAACACAATTTTCCGGATCCGGATTTTTCACAAAGAGTGATTTTCTATATGAGTACTTCGATATGAGCTTAGCTATTTCACACAGTGATTACTATATGACACCATTAGTCTATCCAAAAACACGATTTGTTGGAAAATTGAGGCGCCCTCCTCTGGAAACTGAGTCGGCCTTTAGATTCTCTGTGTTTTACAAATGTGCTGCATCTTTCTTCTTCTATGGTAGATCAGAGAAATCTTCCCTATCCCGCAAAGCGTATGGCACATCTATTTGAGTACCTAACCTATGAAGGTTACAGTACTCATGCCGTGGACTGTATGAGAACCACAAATTCCCTCTTCACGTTGTTACTGGCTCTCAAGATAGACCTGCATCAAGGCAATGTCAGTCACCATGAATTCCAAACACTATCAATGTTAGTTCTGTAGCACTAACTGATGCTGGGATGAAAAGGTAACATGTACTTTTGCTAGTAGTAACTAAACAAAATGAGGGGATTGCGATGTCTGCGAACTCCTTCTACAAGTCCTAACACGCATTTTCTTAAAAGTCTGTGCTATGGCCAAAATCATAATAGGTAGACTAGTCTGAAAATTAGTAAAAGGGTAAGAATTAAGTTAGGCTGTGGGTTAGAATATGACTATCAAACATGTGGACTAGTGATACTACCCACATACTGCAATGGTCAGTTTTTTAATATTAGGCAATAGGGCATGCACATATCCTGTATTGTTATTTCATTTTAAAAGCAACCATTGTTTTTTTGTTTGGTTTGAAGCAAAAAATATGAACCACGGAGTCAGTTTTGGGATAGGGATAGCGAGAATGGCAGAAGAACAACGAACACAGAAATTGAAGAAAATAGTTTGTAATTAACCACGCAATCTAGATTGGTTTTTGCATCCATCAGGTGGTGCTGCCCTAGATTTGAAAGCTGTGCAGCCCAAGCCACAAATGGATCACTGACATCACTGGCTTAACCTGGTATAACTCACAAATTTTCACAGTTCCCAAGATGTTCTTTCATCCGGTGAGGTAACGATGACTATGATTATGGCTATTTTTACGGCTGTAGTTGCTGAACAATGGTGATTGAGATTAATTTTGACTATTTGTACCATTGCCCAAAACTCTAGGTCAACTGCAAAGATTACCAATGATAGAGGAATTTATCAGTATATTGCAACTCATTTCCACGGGACTGACTTCCATTTAATTATTTTTTTTTTAAATTTTGTCTATCCACCGATACAGAGAATGAGAGGAGTTGGAGAGGCCTTGGTTTGACAAAGATGCCCCGAGGTAAGAGGTCATACCATATGGCTACAACACACTGATACATTCAGAAAACTCCTGCTGGTCGTAAGTATGTAGGTTACGGGTATTATCTACTTGAACAATTCAACAATATGAAGAAATCATTAACACGAGCTGATTTCCTTTAGAACCAATGTTGCTACATATAGGCATTTTCCCTTCTGAGGAAGTGGAATGCCCCAAAATACCTATTTTGCACCCCTAAAAAAGAGAAATGGTCTCAACCAGTGACCCCAGGTCACAACCCTGTCGGCCATTAACTCTTCCTCATACCGTTTTGGCCGCCTACCAAAGACGCGTTACATCGCAGCTCTGTTATTACAGCAAATTATCGAATATTTGATACTACGACTGTGTCGTCCTCAAACGGAATACTCCTACTACTATACCATACTATCTGGATTATATAACGTATTATATCTGGATTTATTACGCTCTACCTGGTCGGAATTTACGGAGATTTTCTCGCCCGTCGGAGAGCTTTTATTGTGTATCCTTTTTTGCCTCCGAGCGGTCATGCGATCTGTGTAGGCGGGAAAAAAAGTAAACAAAGGCAGCCATTGCCGCAAGTGTTGCGTGCTTTGGTGCCTTGCATTGTGAGCCTGTTTCTGTTTATTGTAGTTGCAATACTATCAATAAAAACAGTTTATTGGGTGAGTGGTCTATATTTTATTCTTATGCTGTTGTATTTAATTAAATAGTGTGAAAAACTTGACTTTGGAAAATTCTTTTACGTGTGTGACTGTGTTACCGCGACGTATCTTTGTCTCCGCGTTGGCGGCCGGGTTTAACAGGGGCACGCCTTTGTTTTTCCTCGTCGTTTTCGTTTCGGCACGCGCGCCCATTTGTCTCGCTTCACCCCACTTTTTCAGAGTCTTTGGATTGCCGCCCCGCAACCCTCTTTCTCCGTGCGTTCATTAAGGGTCTTGCTTCCGCTGTTTCTCCGTTTGGTGCTTGGTTCTTTTGCGGTGGCATTTCTGTGTTCAATGGTTCGCCATTGAACACAGTTTCACCTGTTATGTTTCGACTAGGGAAAGGGGGGGGGTGGTGTTCGGGCTCCGGTCCGAGTTTCTTCCAAGGCGGCCCCGCTGCTTTGGGAGCACCTAAAGATGTTGTAGCTGCGGCTACTTCATGATGTGTTAGTAGGGCGGTTCTTCTCTCGGAGTTCCGCCCGTCTACCTCGTAAGCCGCTGGCTCGCCTGGTCTAGGCCTAGGGGCTTCTCCGGTCAGGCTAGCGCGGTCTGATCTGCCTTTTTCCCGTGGGGATTTGGCGGCTGCCGACATTCCGGTATGGCAGCCCCGGTTGCTCCATAGCGTGCTAGTTGGCCGGCCCCCTCGGGGGCTTGCCTGGCTAGCACTCGGCCGGCGCTGGATCGCCTGATTTTAAGCTCCTTGCTTTATCGTGCAGGCTAGCGTGGTCTGCTCCGCTCTCTCCCTGTGGGATTGGGCGGCCGGACAGTTTGTTCCGTCCGGTGGCGGTGTGTTCGGCTATGTGAAGCCAGGGTTTTATCGGGACGATCCATCGCCAGTACAAACACGACACCCAGCGCTAGTGGTTAGGGTCTCGGACTATGCGACCGCGCTGCAGTGGTACCGGTCTCGGGCCTTGATTCGTCAGACCTGAGGTGGTTTCCTCGGCGCCCTGTTACGGGGCTCCGCGGGTGTCGGTTATGCTCACTGCTCCCCGCACGTGGTGTCAATCTGGATCGTGCTGCAGTTGCTTCACCAGGCCGTCGCGGGCTGGTGGGGCGGGCGGCTCTTCGCCAGGTAGTCCCCGCTCACCGCGGGGTATCGTGCTCGGTTACTGGGCGGTCATTCAGCGCTAGTTCTCCCCAGCTAACGGTTCATCCGTTACCGGCACAACCCTGCATGGCTAGACTGCTAGCCCCGCGGGGTTAATCTGGTTTGTGCTGCATGCTTCACCAGACCTTCACGGGCTAGGTTGGTGCTCGCAGCGCTTCGCCATGTTGGTCCCCGCTCACGCCGGGTTCCGTGTTGCTGTTACTTGGGTGCGGTTCGTCCAGCGCTAGTTCCCCCCGCTACGGTTCCGGCGTTATGTACACCCCGTGGGTGTTTTCCGTCTCGGCTCCTCATGGGGCCAGCCTCCGGGCTTGCTTCCGGGGCGGCTCGGTGCAGGCTGCAGCATTCCCTTTCAAGGCGCGCTGCGTGCCCGTGCGTAGCCGATGTCGCTATAAGTCTCGTGGGTTGTTTAGCTCGTGGTTCCGGGACTTCTAGGTGCTGTTCTCCCCGCCTTCGTGCGCGGAGTACTCCTCCCTTTTATAGCGCTCACCTCTCGAGGTGAGCGGCCTGGGTTGATTGATTACCACTCAATCCTCTTTGCCGCCTCCTCCCAGAGTGGTGCGCTGCATGGTGGCCGTTGATTCCGCCGTCGTTGGCGATGATTTCCGGTCTTAACCCGGCGACGGGTCCCCCTCTTACGGGGGCTGTTGCTCGGGTGGTGTTTGGGGGGTCCGCCTTCCCTGGTGTTTACTTTCAAACTCAACTCCGCGCCGCGACCTGTCTCCCTTGCGGGGATTGTCGCGCCGCCTTGGCTCTCGGGCATCCCTCGGGGAGCCGTAGGTCTCGGGTTCTCTCGGTCTACCCAAACTGCTCTTTGGCAGGGCTCCCCTACGGGGCGCCCTAGCCTGCCTTCACCCCCTGCTGGGCATGTTGCCTTGCCTTGGGGTGTGAGCCCTCTCAGCCTTGTGTAGTCCCCCAGTTTGCCGCGTCTATTCTCCGACCTTTGCTCTCTAGCTTCTGCATGCAGGGTCCCCACCTTGGGGGTGCTCCTGCCCTTCCTGTGGCGGCCTACCCGCCTCGGCCTGGGCCTTGGGGCGTATCCTGCGTGCTATAGTCTTGCAGCTCGTCGGGAGGCTCCAGACCTAGCCTTTTAAGCTTGGTAGCCCTTGGGCCTGTCTGCTACCCTCCATGGGCTTTCAGCTCTGGTCGCCGGCGCTTTTTTCCGTCGCTGCCCCTCTGTTTTGGCGGCGACTATTTGCTGCCCTGGTACCCTAGCTCCTTCGCGGTGCGAGTCCGGGCCCCGTCCGTGTGCACCATCGGGACCCGGCATCCTTATGCCCGTAGCCGGAGTTCGGCTACGACGAATACTTGTTTGCCTCCTCGATACCGTTTTGTCTTTCGGTCCAGAAGTTCCTTATGTTGGGATCATTCTGTCCTTCTACGACTTTTCACTGCTCTCTGCTTGCATAGTCGCCAGCTGTTTAGTCAGGCTTCTGCTCGGTCTTCCCCGAGCAGTTAGTGAGCGCTCGGCTCGGGTCGCCTCTCGGGGCTCGACGCGTGTTTCTGCATAAGATGGGGAGAAGCTAACCTCTGGGTTCTCCCTTCTGTAGACTTCTCGGTGGTTACCCACTTTGTCTACCATTCGGGCCAGATTTGACTCTGGCCCGATCTGGGGGAGAGCTAGTTGTTATCATTAATCTAGCCTTTGACTGTTCTTCCGTTGCCCGGTTCTGGTGCCGCGGCTCCCGTTATTGCGGAGGTCTGCCTCATTCTTTCCTCGGTGGTTCTGTCTGCTTCCGAGTCTAGGCCTGAATCGTCCCTCCATCTCCTGGCTGTGATAGTCTGAGGTGGGGACTTTGCGCTTATTTTGAGGCTTTGTCTCCGATCGTCCGTTGTCGGGATTTTTCGGGAATCGACTACTCACCTACCACACCTAGTTGTTCGGTTCGTCCTTCCGTGACGTTGGTTCGTTCCATTGCTCCTGCAAGGCGTCCGTTTCTATCCCGAAAGCTATTTTTTCCCTCTTGGGTCGACATTGCTATCGCGAGTTTCTTTCGGAGCCCCCAATCGTCCTTGGGTGCGGCGTCTCTCTGGCCTTCGCCTTTATTACTCTTTCGTGTCCCTTTCCCGGCTGGACTAGCTCGGAGTTTCCTTCTCCTTGTAGCTTCTTCTAACGGGTCAGGGTCGGACTTAACTCTCAGCCCTCCACGGGCTGGGGCCTTTAGCCTTACTTCAGTCTCTCAACCTTATCTCCCCCGGGCCTCTCTCCGTGGGGTTCATCTGTGGTGTTCTGATCGGACCCCTCTCTAGGGGCCCGCTCTCCGTTTTTTGGGGTTTAGGCTTCTTTGCCCCGCGTCTTTACGCGGGTCCGCCTTGCGCTCTCTGGTTCCCTCCCGGATCCTCAGTTGTTCGCAAGACTGTGAGGCCTTGTTCTCCGCCTTTGCCGCGGTGGGGGTGTTTGGTGCTTCGTAAAAGGCCCTTTGTCCAGGGCCTAGCGTCGCTCTCCAGCTCGTGTTCCAGAGCTTTCCTCTCTCCTAGTCCTTAGGCTTGGGTTTTCTCTGCAGGATTCTCAGCTCTGGCTCAACTCCAATATACTTTGGCCAGGTCATTTAACACATTAATAAGTCTAAGGTCCTTTTTACTCACCCCTGGTGTAATCCACCTTCTAGGTGAGTTATTGTGCTTCCTGACTTTTAGGATTCTAGATTCCATGTGTTTTTCAACGTTTTTGGTCTACCTTTGCTGCATCCTATGCCTGCTCTCCGAAATATCCATTTCGCACCTCCGTACTGAGTGTGGGCTAGTCTGGTGTTGATTGACATTATTCATTCACGGTGTTTACTGCTATATTTCAGTCACCTTGTTAAAGGGGAGAAGGAAAGGGAGGGAAAAAAAATCACTCAGTGTAATGATTTCGTTAAAAAACACCTTGTTTTTATAAATCAGATAACTGACTGATTTCCGTTCCAATGTTGACTTCCTCTTCCAGGCCCGCCCCACACATATATTGATGCATTGCGTCCTGTGGGTCCTCTGAGCCAAAACTGAATTGGGAAAGTGGAATGGCCGAGCATGGTGTGACCTGGGGGGGGTCACTGGGTAACCATTTTCCTCTTTTTAGGGTGCTAAAATAGTTATTTGGCAATTTCCCACTTCTCAGAGGGGAATTGCATATCTTTCCGTCACATGGGGAAAGGAAATCATGCCTCAAATTTATATGATTTATAAAACATAATGTGTTTGTAACTAATACATTGTTGTTATGTCTGGCTCAAATCTTAGACACTTCGTTAAAAGTTCTGGCATTTACTGCACACTTGACCTAGTAACAAGGCGCCCTAGGTAACGTAAATTAATACGATGGGCCAATTCAGCAGAAGTTATGCATGCTTTTGTTGCATGTACGCTCGGTGCAAATACTCTCCTGTGATCGGCACACACTCAGCACGCTTTCTTGGAAGGTACTTGACCACCAGTATTTATTAAATGTTGCTATGAAGTCTATAAATGATTTCTAGCAAAGGCTTACGTGAAAAGTATTCTTTAATCTAAAGATGATATCTTCCCAGGAGTTGGTGTCCAGACCGTTACCCTGCCTCAAGCTGTTAAGTACATAGCAACTTCCATGGGTGCTCGCGATTGCGACCCAGTGATCTTGGACCCTAGAGAAACGGGAGGAAGGCGATATCCGCACACATATAATCATGCTTCTTGTCTATGGGCAGCGATCCAACAAAACCGATTGGAAGACTTGCAAAGAAAACTCAGAGTTGGTGAGTATAACATTTAAATATCAGACTTAAAATAATTCTGAGATTATTAGTGGCACTACATTGACCATCTGGATATAAATAATGTTAATTCATTATGTTAATATTCACCTCATTTCTCATACCCTCACATGGGGTATTAATTTTGCTATTAGGGCTCTCCGCACAGCGACTCTTCCCCCGGGCTCCTTTTTTTCAGTACTAGAGAGCTAATCTTGATGGCCTCAGGCAGGATCTAAATTCCATTGATTGGAAGATCTCTTAGATAAATCTGTTGATGCTGCTTGGTGTATTTTTCGAGATAAATCCTTGCTTTGCATTAATAAACATATCAGCACGAAGAGCAAAGGACAACCTAAAAGCCATGGACTTTACTCTTGACACTACAATTGGCTCGGAGGAACCGTCGCTTGTATAAAGCATGTCGTAAATCTCCTAATAATGTAGCTAAATGGGATGGAAGAAATGCAAACTGGTAGAAACCAAATTAAAGTCTCAGATCAGAAGGATTTATCACAACTATCTGAAGGATATTGGGATGATTCATGACAACAACGGTTACAAAGTTTTGGGTCCTTCGTCTGTGACTCTAAGGAAAACAAACAGCCACATCTTTCAATGCTGGTGATTAGTTTCACTACTGATCCCTTAAAAATATCAAGTATTTTAATACCTTTTTTGCCTTCAAATTTTAGTGAATGAAATAGATTCAGATCTCATAACAATCATTGTGATTTGGTAGTGGCCACACGGCGTCTCAACAGCATCTGTTAGTACCAGGGCTAATCATCTATAGGCTCATTAAAATATAAAGTCAGGTAAAGCTCCGGGCCCAGATGGTATTACATCGAACATGTTGAAGCTCAAAGCTAGCAAGATTGATACACCTCTTGCTATTTCTTTTTAAGTGATCGCTAGTGCTGTGTGATGACTGGAAGAAGGCCAATTGATGGTTCCATTCACAAATCTGGTAAATTTCCAAATGTCACTAACTCGCCCCATTTCCTTGTGGCTCAGTTGGGGGTGGGACAGCTGTAAGAGAGGGTGTTACGTGCAACTGGTAAGTTATCTCCACGATGTTGCATGATATCAGATTCACACAGGCTTGTTTCTGGCAGGTCATGTAACCACTCTCCTAAGTTCAGTCTGTCACGGGGCTCAAATTCTTGATGAAAGATCACCTCCTGATATTGATGTAATCTTTTAGATTGGAGTAAAGCTTTTGACAAAGTCAGTCATTCTATCCCTAACAAATTACATAGTTACGGTATAGGTGGGTCACTTTCGCATGGGATGTCTTCATTTCTCACAAATCGTTTCCAACGTATTCAGTTCAGGGGCGTTTCATCAAGTTGGATTCATGTCTGTCGGGTGTTCCACAGGCCTCAGTTTTAGGGGCCTATTCTCTTTAATTTGTGTTCTAAGATGTACCAGACAAGATCTATTCTTGTCTTCCTCAATATGCAGATGATACTTGTTATATGGCCATCCGTTCAGAAGATGACATCAAAAATTCATGCAGACAGATCTAAATAGTATTGTTAAATGGTGTTTTTGTGACATTAATAAAATGTCACTAAACCCTGATAAATGTAAGGTTATGCGTCGGCAGTAGGAAAAGTGATATCTTGTATAAGGCCCCTGCTTACAAAATACCTCCAGTCCCAAGTAGGTTTGTGCCTTGTATAAATACCATGAGGCTTTTATTTCATCAAATTTGAATGGGGGGATCAGTATGACTATGTTATGCTTAAAGCATCCAGGCTTCTGGTTTATTAGGCGACTGATTCGCTGCAATGATGCAAATATTTTAGTTAAATTATACGCTACCCTTGCAGTCTATTATCGAGTATGGTATCCCGCCTGGATGCCATTACCAGGACCGGTGATATAAGAAAATTGAAAATGTTGTACAACAGAGGTTGCTCATGTTTGTATTCCCGCTCCCAGGGGGAGGGGAGCTTATCTATGAATCCCGCCTTCAAAATTTATGTCTCGTTCAGGGATCCAACCGCTTTCTGTACATCTAATGCATTTGTTATAAGTGTTCTATATGGCGTGTATGATATTGAACCCTTTGATTATATATCGGTGAATACACGTCATGCCGATACTCTCCAATTCGTCATATTTGCTCGTACTTGATTGTTTTAATATACTGTTTTTAATAGGTCAGTTCATTTTGAAAAAATCTCCCAAAAAAAAAATATAAAGATTGACAAGCGTGTCATTAACTGTTATTAACCGGCTTCCTTTCTAGCATCAAGTTCATCTAAGAGAAAGCAGTTGGTAACTAGGCATCGATTGTTGGGCCTTTAGAAAGGCACAAAGGATATAATGCGGGGGACTACTTTGCACTGTCCATGTGCCTTTGACCCCAATCTAGGTACACCGTATAAGGGTGGGTCAGCAATTCTTCCTGACCAAGTCCGGTGATTAGAGCAATGCTCTCTGTGTGAGGTCTTTCAATATTCAAAAAGAATGCCCCTTTAATCGGCCCAGGTGACCCTTGACCCAAAATCTGTGAAACCCACATTGGCCCTTTAGGTCGTGGTTCTTCTGGACAAAGTGTAGTTGAATATAGCAATGATTGTGGCAGACAACAGCCAAAAAGGAGGTAAGAGCGGACTTGACTGTAATGACCCCTGACGACCTTTGACCCCAACTGTTAACACAACTTCGTATGGGCCTTGGGTCAGCGGGTTCTTCTGACCAAGTCTAGTGAATTATAGCAATTGATTTGTGGCAGAAAGAAACAGCAAAAAGGAGGGTAAGAGCACCATGACCTCTCCTGACCCTGTTGACCTTTGACCCAATCTCAACACCCTGTGTGGCACTTGGGTCAGGGGTTATTCTGTAGAAGTCTGGTCAAGATCCTGTTAACTGTGTCCCACTCGTAGCATTTTGACTCTTACGAGGGATTAGAGAGGACTGCCAGTGGCGTAAATTTCTTTTTGACATTGGGGGGGATGGGTTTGATGAATTTATGAATGAAACAGGGTTTGCTAAAAGATCCATTACTAACACATGTGCGCGAAAAGATGCAAAAATTGGCATTTAAAGCTAAATCGTTAAATATAAAGTAATTAGAACAAAATTGCGCGCGAGTGGCTGCGCGCGGAAATTTCCCATTTTTAAACTATTATGGTTAAAAATATGCCGGTTATTTTAGTGACAAAAAAACACATGAACGGGCATCAACATTGGGGGGATGATTGTATTGACCATCCCCCCTCATCAAAAGATTGGGGGGGATATACCCCCATCCCCCCCAGGGATTTACGCCTAATGAGACTGCCCCTTTTTTGCCCCTAAATGACGTGGATTAAAAATCTGGAACAAGCCATATGGCCAGGCATTGGCAATCACTGCTATGACAGAATTTGCATCTGATAGCAACATGCGAATGGGGAGAGGTAGGAAAGGGTGTTTAGCGCGACAGTGAATGATGTTGACCCTACGTGACCCCTATGGTCAAAAAATGGGAACACCCCTATATGAACCATTGGGAGGGGGGGTCTTGTGCCAATCTCAATGCTATCTGACCCAGGCGTCTGGCACTAGTAGCATTGAGCGAGGGTGGGTACCCAAAACAAAAGAAGAAGCAAATCGAGCAGAAGGCACTAGAGGCAATGTGCTTCGAAGAGCACCAGAACCTAGCGTGGGGATAAAATGACCTTTGACCCCATGCGGCAACAATTTTTGAAAGGAGTATGAGGTGCTTCATATGATAAGTCACGTGACCATACAACATTGCATATAGCAAATATGATTTTTTTTGAGATTTTTTTACATTTAACCGGATAGTTGCCCTTAATGACCTTTGACCCCCATGCTGAGCTAACAACTTTGGTGAAGAGCCTCAAGCTGCTTCATATGCATGAGTCATGTGATCATGGTACCTTGCAAATGACCGATATGAATTTTTGATGATGTTAACATTTCAGACCGGAAGTGTCCCTTTTAATGACCCCTAATGACCTTCGATCAAAAATTCTGTGTACACCCCCATAGGGGCCAGGGTGCCGCGGTTTTCTGAATCAAGTCTTTGATTATAGCAATTGATTGTGGAACAAGAAGGAATTATAAGAATTTTGACGAATGCCCTTTAATAGGCCCACCACCCCCACATACTTTGACCCCAATAGGCGTACACCCCTTAAGGTCTTGGGTCAGTGGTTCTTCTGATTACATTTGGTATGATCATGGACACTTAGTATGTGGCAGAAGAAGGCTTTTTAGATTCCGAAAATTTTCACAGGCCCTTTAATGGCCCATGTGACCTTTGACCCAAATCTGTGTACATCTAAAGGGAACCTTGGGTCAGGGGTTCTTCGACCAATTTTCGTGGCAATCGGTAAACCGTTGGAACTATTTGTAGCATTTGAATGTTCGTCGGAAAGAAAGAACTAGATATAAGCTGTGAGTCCAACGACCACCGAAACCCGCAGTGGATTGGATAGCTTCAAACCCAAACCTAGCTTTGAAAACTAACCCCAGCTTCGCAACCTAGCCCCAGCTTCGCAACTTAGCCTAGCTCGAAACCCAACCATATCTAGATTGGAGACAGATCTGAGCACAGTCGGGGTGGGAGGGTAGTGACTTTGGACCTCTAAATGACCTTGATCTGAACAGATTTAAACATATTTGGGATTGTCATAAGGATCATATTAAATTTCTATCCATTACGTAGATTTTGAAAAAAAAAAAATGACATTGACCTCTTAATGACTTTTGGATCTCAAAAATATTTCAAATGTTGAGGTGTCCTAAGGTCCTTTCAGTTTAAATTTCAGCTCAATTGGAGCCCATTTTTGAAAATTTGATCTTTGACATCTTAATGACTTTGTATCAAAAAATATTTCAAATATGTTAGAATAGTATAAGATCATTCAGTTAAATTTCAGCTCAATCGGAGAATTTGGAAATGTGACCTTCGCTGCCTAATATGACCTGATCCCGAAAATATTTCAACATGTTTGGATTGTCAGAAGGATCATTTCAGTTTAATTTCAGCTTCAATAGGCGGGATTTTGAAAAAATGACCGTTGACCTCTTAATGACCTTTGATCTCGACAATATTTCAACGTTTAGGATGTCATAAGGATATTTCAGTCAAAAATTCAGGTCAATCGGAGCAGCATTTGAAAAGTTTGACCCTTGACCCTTTGAAAAATGACCTCCTTAACGTTATGGAATTTTATAACACTGCACCAGTAGCAAAAGAGCACCAATCTACCAATCGACGAACTATGTCCGTATTGTCTTTTTCATTTTTCATTTTATTTTTTTACAATTAATTAAAGAGTGGCAATCTATATAACATGCTACGCTCACAAAAATAACTTTAATATTTCTTTTTGTTTATTCGCACGCATTTTCTTGACTAGGAGGAAAAACATAGAACCGCCCAACATAAGCCATCTAAATTGAAACCTTCACCGGGAAATGTAACAGCACTGAAGTACGATTTTTTTGCATTCTCAATCGAGAAAAAGATTTTATTTGGTTTTGACGTTGATTTGCCGACTCGCCAGACAATAATATGTTAAATGCGGTTTCAAAACACCAAGGAGCGATGACCGGATGGAATTGCAAAGGGGGGAGCGCTTGCAATTAAAAATATAACGCCCCCTAACAATAAAGTACCAGGGACTAGATTTTAGGTTGAAGCGGAGTTGTTGACCTTACATACGTGGTAAGTTTAGGATACCAAATTCCTAATTATCTCCTATATCGATTTTAAATCCTCAGGTAAGTAGGATTTAACCCTTTTCTTCGAAAATGAATGTAAGCTTTACCAGCTAAAGAATTCTGCTCTTGCAGACCCAAGGTTCGGGGCATTCATACTGGCGTAAGCCAAGGCGAGCGAGGCGACGTAAGCCGAGCGAAAAACGAACCCCCTACACGATTTTGCAAAAATGCCCCTATCTCTTCCAGGGGACCTCCTTGAAACACTATCGTGCTACACCCATACGAAGCATCTCATACTTCAGGGGTCTTGGGAACAATTGTGGGTTGGTATAGCTCTGAATGCTAGAGAAGAAGAGATTTTAGATTTGCACCAAAAAATTAATATTTTCTCTTCAAATTCACTTGACACCCAAATCTGTGCACACCCTATTTGAGGGCTGGGTGCAGTGGTATGTGGATTGAATTGGCTTAAATTGGCCCAAGCGATTGGCACTAGAAGCATTTGAAGCTTTGAAGGACGCGTGTTGCAGAAGAAGAAGAAAGAAGAAACAGACCAAACACAATAACCAGCCGTGCTACGAACACGGATGGTTAACCAGACATGTACTACTGGTGTTTCCAAAGAAGCACTAACCTTAGGCGTTTGGCGTTGGGCCCACATGACCTTTGACCAAATTGTGAACCACCCTCATATGGGGCCTTGGGTCAGGCTGTTCGACAAGTCTAGTGATTTATAGCAATTAATTTGTGGCAGACGGAACCAGCAAAAAATGGAGGGTTAGAGCGACTTGACCTGTAATGACTCGTGGGACCTTTGACCTGAATATGTGTATAGTCGTATGGGACTTGTGTTCCCAGCGGTTCTTCGGACCAAGTCGAGTGATTATAGGAATTGATTTGTGGCAGAAGAAACAGCAAAAAGCGGGTAAGAGCGACAGACCTGTACTGACCCCTGCGTTGACTTTGCACCCCATTTGTGAACACCCTTGTGACAATTGGGTAAAGGTTATTTGATGAAGTTTGGTTAAGATCAAGCCACTGATGTGAATCCAGTAGCATTTTGAAATATGAGAGGGAGGGTTTTAGAGAGTGCCCTTTTTGACCCCTAATGACCTTGGATTCAAAATTGGTTAACACCCCCAAATTGCAAGGCACTGGCCAATCCCGTGACCGAACGACATCGACAGCACATGCGAACTGTGGTAGAAGTAGGAAAAAGGGTGTAAGCACGACAATGACCGCTAGTGACCCGAGTGGCCCCCTGTGGTCAAACTGTAAACACCCTAGATGAGGGTTGGGTCAGGGGTTTTTGTGCCAGAATTCTAGTTGCAAATTGGGGTGATGGCAGCATGTGAGAGCCGACTCCTGGAACGAAGGTTGGAAAGACAAAGAGAAAGACAGAAAGAAGAAACAGCTAGAACTCAAAAGAACTTAGGCGTGAACGCCTAAGGAAGAAATTTGCACAAATACAGGACCTAGCCGTGCTTCGCCCACGGCTAGGTAAAATATATCATGAGGCGCACCGCCCACTGATATTTTCAGTATTTTTTAGTTTTTCATTTTGCAATATATATTTTAATTTATCAATCAAGCATCCATGGTTTGTATTGGATTGTTCATAGTTTTTCCACTGCTTTCTGTTTCTTGTCTTTATTTGTGTTGTGAGTAGTTTTGGGGAGCCACTTGATAGTGTCAAATGCCACTGTTTGGTCTATCCCCTCCAGGCTACTTTTGTCTGCCCTATGTTTTGTACCTCTAGTGCAAATATTGCGGACTCTCCTTTGCAGTTATGATGCTTCTCTATTCTTGGGGTGGTTTATTCTAAATTAACTATAGTGCAATTTAATGTTTTTATCTTTTATGGGTATGTTTTTGGGTTTTTTATGATTGGCAAATAATGAATGAAATAATACCGAAATGTGATATTTTCAGTATAAACGGTACTGATAGAAATTGTAATTATCTACCACCTTAGGAGAGATCAAAGGATACTGCCTTCTTGACTACTGCAACTTAAGGGCTCTGAAAAAGTATACATGTAATTAATAATTTACAAAAGTTCCATGGTGGTATTAAAATATCCTCTTTCTCAAATGCGGTCATTCGGTCATTGACTTGTGACAGAATCACACTTATTTCGTTAATAAGAAAATTGGTGGATTATACATTGCATGGGGTAACATGCGGTGCCACCATAGAAATGAAAATCAAGCACAGACCTAAAATAATCCAGTGATTTTCCTGATTTTGTAGGATTTTGCTTGAATTTTATTCAACTTAAAGAGCTGAATGCATATTATTTCATTGTAGACTTTCAACACCTGATACACGTTACTCCACAAGCATATGTTGTTGATGAATTGTCATAGGAACCACATTTGAATTTTGTATGTGAGTGTATTAGTTGCAGATGTGCAATGCACCTGATGCGTATTAGGACGGAAAACAAGAAACATACTTTGTGACATGTTAATTTGAAATTGTTGTTGGATTTCACATAAAGGAGAGTACTGTTAGTATAGAATGTGTTATTTTTTATATTCCTGGCATTGAAAGCAGAGGGAGCTATTGTTAGGTGGCGCATTCCATAGAGTACTGTTTAAGATTAAGAAACCTGTTAATATATTTATATCCCCTGGCTTGAAAAGCAGAGGGGATCTTGTTAGGGGCGCTGTAGTACGTATGTGGGTCGCTTGGTTAGGTTTTCATTTCGAGTCTCCTTTGAAAAGTTTAAGTCTGATTAAACCAGACTTAGTGATTAAGGTGCAATGGGGTTCCTTCATATGTGATGATGCCAAAGGTCATCAACCAAGGTCAAAAGCATCTGAGGTCATGTTCCGGACTGCCATATGACGGGGGATTGACGCAGTTTACGTATAGTATTTTGTTTCTTAAAAAAAGAAAAAACCTAAAAAATTGTAATATTTAATATGAGGGGTATAGGGGTAAGTGTCGTTTTTGCACTTTACTGTTGTGCTGTGTCCAAAATTGTTGATCTTGTCTATCTCATTGTTTAAGGGGGATTTAACCATGATGCAAAGTGTTCATCAGGAGTTAACAACTCGCACCTGATATGTCTGGCATAATTATATCAGTTGACTAAAGCAGCCTTGTTACGGGTTGGCCGATTTAAATCACGTTTGATTTTTAAATCAGTGATTAAATCGCGATTTAAATCAAATGATTTGTTTTTTAAAAATCACTGATTTAAATCACTTTTTTTGTAAAAACAAATAATTGACAAAATTGACAATTTGTTAAAGACAATTTTAATACAAAAACCAAAAAAGAAAAATTAAAAAAAATAAAAGATTAAACCACGTTAAGCATTCAGATACCCTCTACATGGTTAGCAACGACACAATTTATGTTTTAAAAATAATCATGATTGAAACCTTAATGTTGTGATCTAAATTAAGTTTCTTTATAGTTTTTTTTTAATCGAATTCAAAGTTCTTGAAAGATACTGAGTGAAACATTTTACAGTATTACCGTACCATATTTGACCTAATATAATAAAATGCCCCCAGACATTTCAGTAGCGCTCAGTAGGATGACCTTTTTTTAAAAACTTAAAGTTTGGATTATCTTGAGAACAAAACAATCGCCTTCAAAATACTGCACAAATCATGAAAAAGCCAACAGCCAGCCAGTTGATTGTTTGGTAACAAGTTAATCATCCCCAAGTACTTAGTTCAGCTGTTTTTGCATCTCAACTCTTATGGCCACAAAGGAGGTTTCCGGATGGGCCCTAATTAGGGACTATCTACAAGTTAAACATGTGTGGAGCGCTAATTCCCCGGGTCCAAATTCAATTTTTTTAGTTCCGAACAATAAATATGTTGAATTGGGCATAATTCCAAATCCGTCCACAACCT
>JAMKCH010082399.1:0-11635 GCA_023653785.1 Ophioderma brevispina | reverse complement strand
CTCTTTTAGTTGTCTTCCTTCGAACCCCTGCTCAAATTTGAGTTACATTTATTTTGCATTTTTCAAGGAGGCCGCAAAATAAAATCAAAATATTATATTTGGGTTCAGTAGCTCCCTCTTTGCGACCAGGGAAGACGATCCATGAGAAAGGGTCCTCCAGGCTTGACGGGCAGGTTGAACAAAAGATGTGATGCTACCGGGGGGTGGGGATGGTACGGTGGGTGATGGCTACAGGGCGGTATGTGATGCGTACAGATGGGCTGAAGGTTGCACCAAAATGTATATTGCGTTACGTATATTACGTTATTGGTTCCAATGCCAAAAAAGTAGCTAAAAATATAACTGAACCACATTAGCCGTAAAAAACGGATAGAGACATTAGGAAAAATTTCTAAGTTAGTGTTTGGTTTAGCACTTTGGAAGCACGAAACAATGTGGCTTATCTGATATTTTTGGAACTTTTTTGGACTTCTTGTTTGTTTAGGACGTTTCTCATGATCAGTAAGCCACAAGCACAAATTCATAAAGAAACAAGAAAGACAGTTAAAGCAATGCAAGTAAACTCATAACAACAAATGAAACTACAGCACACTGTTTTTGACATAATTTTTCAACCTTTAGTCTTGTAAAAAAAACAAAAAAAAAAAAACCTATAGTGAACAATCATTCCCCAGTCAAGAGACACTAAGATTGTGGTAAAAGTGAACCACATTATCCGTAAAGGATAAAGATAAAAGTAGAAAAACTTTTAAATGTCTGTTGTATTTGTGAGTGGACTGCACGAAACTATGGGGCTTTTCTGATCCTTTTTGGACTTTGTTTGAATATTTTTCTCATGATCAGGAAACCACACGCACAAATTTACTCACGAAAAAAGGAAAGTAAGTAAAGCAAGCAAGCAACACTCAGTAAACAATGAAACCATACCACACAGATGTTTTGCAATTAACTTTTTGGAAAACTTTTTTACATGTACACCTTTTTCCGGACGGGACCTGCGATCATTCACTATAGGCCGGTTAAACAAAATTGAGGGGTAAACATTCATGAATGTTTTAATAGCGATTTGCCTCGTTCTTTGTTAGGGCATATGTTTTTGGTCGCTATAGGCCTTGTCTATACTTTCACCTGCAGTGGCCGCCTACGTTAGATAATGCAAAAAGAGATGCCAAAATTGAGGGTGAAACGATCATGAATGTTTTAGTCGCAATTGCCTTTGTCCGGGTTAGGGCATGGTTTGTCGCTATAGGCCTTGTTTTACTTTCACCTGACGGGGGCCGGCCTACGTTAGAGAATGCAAATAGAGAAGCAAAAATTGCGGGAAAAGATCGAGGTGTTTTAGCCGCATATTGCCTTTTACATGTAAGGACTTGCCTTTTCATAAAACGTAGGTCCTGACATGCAGAGGTAAAAAGCAGGGAAAAATTCACATTCTTTTTCAATTCAATTTGGCATCTTGAATTTGATTTTTAGCTAGACGGGTTTGGGCAGCGTTTTGTTCTTTTCAAAGTTTCGCTGCCGTGGGTCGGCTTGGTGAAAAAAATTCGCTGCCGTGGCCTACTTGGTGAAATGTTGGGCTGCCGTGCCTCTCTTGGTGAAGTGTTTCGCTGCGGTGGCCTGCACGTGAAGTTTCGCTGCCGTGGCCTGACATGTGAAGTTTCGTGCCGGGACCTGCCACGTGAAAACTCGCTGCCGTGGCCCTACTGGTACAAAAACAAACGTCGCTGCCTTGGGCCTGGCAAGTGAAGTGTCGATGCCGTGGCCCTGCCAAGTGTGGAAACCTTCGCTGCCGTGGCCCTAATTGGTACAAAGTCGCTGCCGTGGCCCAGTCACGTGAAGTTCGCTGCCGTGGCCCTGCCAGTGAAAATTTCGCTGCCGTGGCCTCTGTACAAAGTCGCTGCCGTGGCCTGGCCGTGAAGTTTCGCGGCCGTGGCCCTGCCAGGAAGGTTCGCTGCCGTGGCACTGCCACGATTGTGTATGCGCCAACAGTTTTTGCAGTAGCAGACGGACGTTCCCACTAGTAGGTGATTTTACCGAGAGGGGATCTACGCTGGAGAGAGCTAAAAATGGACAAGTGCGATGCGAAATTTGGATTTTGATCTAGGGCACTCGGTAGCGTTACATTGGTTTGTGTACAAAAATGAAAAACCCATGCGCAGAGGTCTCAGGAAAAGCCGGCCTGTAGCGGCTGGGGCCTGGCTCGGGACCAGAACGTATATATAAAGAGGGCTGGTAGGTCTGACATGACCGATTCACGAAAGTGAATTGTACGGTAAGACGGGAACCTGACCTGGTTCCTGCTCTTTACCAAGAGAACACCCAAGATCCAATAGGTACATGTTGGGGAAAAAGTGGACTAAGTCCCGAGCGGACGGCTTCCTTGGTCTTTAGCGGTACGTGTTCTGGTTTGATCCAGGGCCGGCCGGCCCTTGCCAGTCTGTTCGGATTTATGGTAGTGCACTTTGCGCCAAATTTTGTTACGCAACAGACCGGGTGTTTTCCCACTAGAGGGTGATTTTACCGGGAGCGGCTCTACGCTGGAGGAGCAAAAAATGGACAAGTGCCGTATGCGAAATCTGGATTTTGATCTAGGGGGACGCTTTCGGTAGCGGTTACATGGTATGGTACAAAAATGTAGCATGCGCAAGAGGTAAAAAAAAAGCCGGCCGTAGTGCGAGCCTGGTTATGGGAACAGAACGTATATATATAAGAGGGGTGGTGGTCTGAGGGACCGATTCAAGATAGCAAATTACGGTAAGGCGGGAACATGGACCCGGTCCTGCTCTGTACCAGAGATACCCAAGATCCAAGAGGTACACTGTTGGGTGAAAAAAGGACTAAGTCCGATGGGACCGCTTCCTTGGTCTTTAGCGGTAGTGGTTGGTTTGATCCGGGGCCGGCTCGGCCCTTGCAGTATTTGTCGGCTGATGTAGTGCACTTTGCGCCAACATTTTGTTACGCAACAGATCCGGTGTTTTCCCACAGTGGGTGAATTTTACGGGAAGGCGGCTTCTCCGCTGGAGAGGAGTAAAAATGGACAAGGCCGTATGCGAAAATCGGATTTGATTAGGGACGTTCGGTAGCGGGACATTGGTTGGGTACAAAAATGTAGCATGCGAAGAGGTAAAAAAACCGGCTGTAGCGGCTGGGGCATGGCGGGACAGAACGTATAATATAAGAGGGTTACTCTCTGGTAGGTAAGGCTGATAAGTTTATATATATATATGTAAAGAATGGTCGTTTGAGTGGCGTTAGTGCGTATTCAAGGTGAGGCTGCCAGATCTGGCAACAAAAAGGCTGAATGTGACACGCCGAATCAACACGCGGATGTGTTGTGAACACGAGTCAACGGCATAAACCTTTACGACAGCCAGACCTGATCCTTAACTGGAGCGCGTCATATCGCCGGTTTTCGGCGTACTATGTTGCATGGGGAACATAATGCGGGGAAACCTGTGAAAAAACCTGCTATCTACGTGGTGAAGGTACTCGGCCCCGCGCGCCTGGATGCGAGGAAAGGGGCAATTTGTAGGCACAGTGATCCTGCGAGTGGTCAAACGCTTACCCACGGGTAGGTTAGCCTTGGCGTGTGTGGGTACGCTTTGGCTCGTGCACCGATGACATGTCATTGGTATTTAACCGCATAGCGGTACGGGCCACGGGGGGGCCCCGGACCCCCGTTCGTCTGAGGGTCGCAACTACGAGAAATCGCGTATGCGGTAACCCGCATACGCGGGATAAGAAGGCAACCGCCATCAGTAATCTGCGCCCGTGCAAGCGGCCGTAGCGAGTACACGAGATGCGACTTAAAGGAGTTCATAGAAAGCGGCACCTCCTCCACAACCAGTCTGTGTCCCGTGCCGATAGGCGCGGCCGGACGGTCCGGGTGAGGCGGAACCAGCGGGAAATCCGCAAGGTTCTGATCGGTAAATCCCATCAGACCGCATGGAGCGTTGCGGTGGTGAAGGTAAGGTGCCGCCCAAAGGTTCCGAGGCGCTCGGATAAAAGCGCTCTGGCGTGTGCGGCGCGCGGTTCGTGCTCGAGAACCGACCTACCATTCTCAATGTCTTTATGACTCGACCTCAGAACGAGCGATATCACCCGCTTAATTTAAGGGAGAAAAGAAACTACAGGTTCCCTCAGTAGCGGCGTGAAGCGGGGAAAGCCCAGCGCTGAATCCCCACGTGCAAGAAGCGTGAGGGAAATGTAGCGTAAGGAGCGTGACTTACCGGTGACGGGAAGGCCGAGGTCCTGCTGAGTGAGGACCTTGGGCTGTATGGCACGTTAGTCCTGCGGACGCGGTGCGGATAGTCTTAGGCTTTCGAGTGTCGGGTTGTGATGAATGCAGCCTAAATGGGTGGTAAAAATCCACTAAGGCTAAATACAAAGCACGAGCCAAGCTCCTCTGAAACAAGGAATGACGGAAGCCGGCGTGAGATGTAACCATGACTAAATCCTACCCCTAAGATACGTTGCAAAAAGAATTGCAGGGGGACCGGGAAATAGCATAGCTGTAACGCCGGTGATAGCCTGTGCCAGTTAGTGGAAAATGGGGTAACCCATAACGGTTTCACACAACATTGATCTACGGGTAGTTACGGGCGACAGTAGGAATGAGTACCCTAGTGCAGCTAGAGAAAACTCTGGGACTACCCTTGAAGTTTGCTGTAGAAGCAGATGAAAGCAGGACACTTTCCAACACCAGAGCAAAAGGGATCATCGGAACCCACGTGCTATCTAGATCCAAACATGCTGCGCCGTTCGTTCGGGGCACCGGATGATACGGGCTACCGTAGATTGACCGATTTTGTTCTGATCAGGGCGAACTGCTGGAGGGGTCTTGAGCTATTAATTCAGGACTGGACAGCACCTATAACTCACTTTGAAACACCAGAGAAAGAGGGATCCTCGGAACCCACGTGGCTAATTTCAGATCCCATGCTGCGCCGTTCGTTCGGGCACGGATGATTAGGGCGACGTGATGACGATTGGGTCGATCAGGGCGAAATGCTGGAGGGTCTGGAGCTATGACCTCATTTCTTGTCCTCTGCAACCCTGTAGAAGTAATGGATGGTACTAATGCAATGATTTCCTAGTGAAATTAGTATCCATTGTTTTTAGGTTCGTGGCATTGAACCCGGTGCCATGAAACGCCAAGGTGTGGTTGTAGGACATAACGGTTGGAAATGAGGATGCTACCGGTTTGATCGCACGATTTTATATACCGTTTGATCGCACGATTTCACTAACTAGCTACCCACTAGCTAAACGTTAGACGAGCGTCCGCCGCGTTGTTGGGCGAGGATATACCGCATCACCGCTAACACGAAGGGATTAGCTTTTAAAAGTAGGACGGGGTCTTTATGGCCGGTAGGAGTTAGCGGGTCTGTCTTGCAAAGACCTGGGTCTTTTGGCCCAGGGGCTTAGTTTTATTGGTAGGTTTAGGTGCGTCATTGATTGCATGCGGATTAGGCAGGTCTTATTGCCAAAGACCGGGTTTTAGGCTCGCAGGCTTAGTTTTAGTCGGTGGTGATGCGGTCTTTCCTGGGGTTTGTTTATCTTCACGAGGAGTAATGAGGAGTTTCTTCCCATGGTAAAAAAAGAAACAAAAGTTTTGCCTGCCATGGCCCTGCCAATCATTGTATTTCATTTAAAAAAAATACAAGTCCGCTGCCGTGGCCCTGCCACTCGTTGTTATAAAAAAAAGCGAACAAACCGCCAAAATGAAGGGTATTCTTGCTAAAAATGTGCTATGCATAGGCCGTAAGGCTTGCAAAGAATTACCCTCAACTTTTGGCCGGTTGTTCGCTTTTTTTATCACAACAATGTGGCAGGGCAAGGCAGGCTGGACATTGTATTTTTTTTAAAGAAATCAACGTGGCAAGGCCACGGCGAGGTTTGAACTTTGAAAAAGACGCAAATTGGTTCATGCAAAATAGTTTGTGTATGAATCTGACTTGCTCTACTTGTTTGCAATAAGCCGGTAAACGCCCAAAATGCAATAAAGCAAACGAGTCATTCACGCGAAGAGTCCGAGATGCAATGAAAAGCAGCGAGTCATTTCGGGAAGACGGCCGAGATGCTATTAGAAGCATTGCGCCAGTTCGATCTTCTGCGCCAAAACTGTCCCAGAGCAATGAAAAGATCGCGCCAATTTGATCGTCGGCGGGCAAATTGTCGAGATGATTGAAAGCATGACGCCAATTTCGATCTTATGCGGGCAAAATTCCCAGATGCAATGATGAAAGACGTACGTAATTTTCGGGAAGACGTCCGAGAAGCAATTGAGAAGCATTGCGCCAATTCGATCTTCTGCGGGAAAACTGTCCGAGATGCAATTAGAAGAATTGCGCCAAGTCAATCTCTGAGGGCAAATGTCCCAGATGCAATGAAAGCATCGCGTCATTGGCGGGGAAGATGTCCCCGATGCATTTAAAAGCATCGCGTCTTGTCCCGGGAACGACGGCCCTGAGCAATTAAAAGCATCGCGTCATTGCAGGAAGACGTCCCAGAGGCATTTAAAAGCATTGAGAATCATGTTCGCGACAAAAAAGAGTTGTTGACGGCCGAGAGCAATGAGATGCAATTTCGGACCGGTACCAAGGAAGCGATGGTGTGAATGCCTACGTTCGCGTTAGGGTTAATATTAGTAAAGAAAACTAACACAGTATGATCGGGTTAGAAAGATTGGCAAAACAATATTTTGCCACAACCAATTGGACTGAAAAGGTACCTTTTGTCGCTTGTCACATACTGACACTAAAAGAGTAGTTTAAACAATGCTTTTATTAGTCAAGATAAGACCAAATTAAAAACAATAATCGGGGTCTTGGTACATTTTTAGAAATTGTGTAGTGCCCTTACAGACCATTATTTTCCCAGTCGTTTGTTTTTTTTTTTTTTTTTTTTTTGTTTTTTTAACAGGGAAGTGAATTTCTGGGTCAATCTGGGTCAAATTACATTTATTATTTACTAAAAATTTCCCATGCAGTCAAAGATATCGAAAATTTACGTATTATAGGGCCATTCGCCAACAAAAACGTAAGAATTAACTATGACTCTAAAGGCGAAAAGTAATTATAAAAACTCTCGAATGGGTGTTTTTAAAGAGCGTGGGAATGGTAGAGGATAAAAAAGAAAAAAAAACCACTGACGAACACACCGAATTAGTAAAACAGTCCTTCAATGCAGTCCTCAATTCTTTTAACATGTTAACTGTAAATCATGACAGTTGTGTAAACATATACAGTCAAAAGGTAAAGTTGTCTTTTACAGTAGGCCTAGTTAGTTGACAGAATTATTTTGATACTAGAGTGTGGGCCTGATGGTTTGATCCTAGCAGGATCTTCATCAAAGGCAATTTTTTTTTATAAGACTTTTTGTAACAATCTCCAAAAGGAGCCGTGATTTTCTTACTGAAATTCCGATTCCTATAATTGTACTTTTTGGTTATTAAAGATAAGGACCGACATTTCCCCAACATTTCCATTAGGATGTCACAGGACGTCATAAGTACAGGGAAAATCTGAAAACGTACATTTCTTGAAATAACTGAATCAACCTTTCCAACACCGTACAACACAAGCATTCGGTCCTGGAAAAGACCAAAGCATTACATATGCATTTTGCCCCAAATACCCACTCCTTAACCCAAACTGTCAACGAATTAAGAAATTAATTTTCCACTCACAATGCAAAAGGCAGACCTACTCTAAATAATGAGCACACTTTTCTTACTGCCCACACATTGTGGACCCTCAAAAGTAGACCCATTTTAATATACAGGATCTCGCTCTATAAAATTTGCTATTCTTTGTGTACGTCATACTAGCTGTGAATGTATGCTAGTAAACTGTGTATGGATTCAACATAGTTATATTATTTTTATTATTTATTTATTAGAAATAACCTTCAACCCGTGCACAAGTATCCAAAGGTGCGTTCAAACAAAAAGCAGGATTAACATATAAACTGGAATAACAATTTAAAAGCAAAATGAACTTAACAACCATTCCACCTCGGAATCAGGACATGAATTCAATACAAAGAACCAGGATAGGAACCGGTCGATTTCAGATACTGAAGCAAATAATTATGATGACGTCGACGATACCATCACGATCCCCCTATATCACCCAAAATCTGGCCAGCTGCAATAAGACATCGAAATGAAAATTGGAAAATGTAACAACTTTAAATAACGTGACACACAAGGCCTATGTACATACATATGAACTTCACACAACAAATGTTACAGATTTAAACACATAGCACACACGAAAGACACATAAAAATTGTATATACATACACACACACCCTCGCACACACACTCGCACACACACACGCCCGCGACAACATCACACACACCACCACACACACCACAACTCACACAATCACACATGCCCACTGTATACTCTACACTACTCATGAAAACTATTTGAATACATTATAAAAAATACATCTATAAAATTTCTATACATTATTCACATTATGATGGTTAAGGGTTCATTCCTTACGAGGCTAACCAATGTGAACGCAAACAGACCCTTCATCCTTGATTGTAAACATAACATTGAACAGAAGTTTAGACAACGAGCCATTTCCATTAGAGCAAGCGGAATAGTAATGACTCTATGTATATCATGCATAGAGCTAATTGAGAGACACGCCAATTCCCCATAAGAGCAGCACCCGGTGTTTACGTGGTGCGTTAAGAATGCATCTCGCCATCTGCAGTGAAGATTTACTCGACCTGATTAATGTACGACACCCGCTACAAATCCACACCGAGCTTGCGTAAGTAATAGAGGGGAGGGCTATGTACGCCCAGAGAATATCACCAAATTAAACCCGGTTATAGTCATCCATTACCATCAATAAGGCGCTTTATGCTCATATGTTCACAAGGAATGTAAAATGCGGAAGATGTTGACACTTGAAAAGGCTTTTTCATTGGCTTTGTGTGGTAGAAGTGGGAGCGAAGCAATTAGGATTAGTACTACACTTGATTGATGTCCTGGGTACTGCCTGGGTAGTGCCTGGGTAGACATGCCCTGGTAGGGAATGCGGTTATCTCCAAATTCCCTAGCATCCCTACCAGGAATGCCAGGAAATGCCCAGGAATCAGTAGGGCACCTTTTGTTTCAACCCAGGATCCCTATCAGGATCCTTACTGATGAGAATTCCGGGTGTTTTTTTTTTTTTGATAGGGGAATACCAGACGAATCTGTGGTTAGCGGGATAACCTCTACCCAGACGAAAGTAATGCATTCGTTTCAGCGTGTGGTGCACACAAAAGTACATACCTGAATTTTCCCTGGTTGAGGGACAGTTCCCTTCTTCAAATTGGGTCATTATACAAATCCAGTAGGCACAATTGTTAATATTTTAACAAACATCACGAAGATTTCAAAAATAGAAAGCTTGTATTTGAAAAAAAGAAAGAAAAGAAAATTGGATAGTTTCACTTCCAACAGACCGTCAATGTCATGATGTTTGTTTATTTACACGTTAACACAAATGGACCCAAAGGTCATTATAACATTTCGACTATTGTGAAATCCTTATTGCACGTCTTAAAACTTTATAAAATTGGTGCAATGTGAAGTGTTACCATCAGAAAAAAAGCATGTGAAATTGCAAATGTTTAATACGCCATTTCATATTTATTAATTTTCAATTTAAAAAATGATTGTTAATACAGATTTAAGGAATTATTTTCTATTCTGATAGAGGTTGATGAAGCAGCCATTTGTTTGTCATGCTTACACTAGGTTCACCTGGTCGGCGCGAGGTTTATCCGAGATAACCTGGAAATATCCGCATCAAACCGTAAGTGCGAAGTGCGGTCCCTATATTGGTAACGGACATGGTGAATTACGGGATATGTGCAATGACCGAAACTTGGATAAGTCTCACTTGTTGTAAAAGTAGTTTGACGTTATGTAATTGAGTTATTTATACACGTGAAGTTATGACAACATTGCTGGGTGCACGAAACTATGTTGAAACTGCATGAAAAATTTGCCATTTATGGTGATTTAAATCTGAAGTGGGATGATTAATTATTTTCATAACATGTTAACCATGCATTCGGGGCATAATTCGAATGATTAACTCATTTTGAAAGGGGGTTTTTTAGAGCATGATAAACTTGTTAAAAAAAGAAAAGTAAACATGGATGTAATTGTTTAATCTGTGTGTTCGTTGTGAGTATGTGGAATAGATTAGATGGGAGTACAAATAAACCTTAAATTTAACACAAGACACAAAGCTAGGGAACGTCTACCAATTATTCTTGGGTGCAATAATATCCCGTCGTAGTACATGATTGAACCTAGAGCAATCCCTTGCGCAAACTAAAAATTGACCAATTTTAAACTCGAACTGCTTGTTAAACAAATCGATTGCCATATAAGCAGTCGTTGTTTAGAACCAAAGGTGATGTATTCGTAATATAATTACAAATCGCATACAGCGTGTTCACATGTATGAACCATGCATCAAAAAGCCCAGCGGTCTTACTTACACAGTTTAATACAAAACAGGCAAAAATGGTCTTGTCATGAAAAATAAGGGGGGGATGGAGAGAATTTGTATTCAGGCTGCGTGAACAGTACGGAAATAACGGAGAGTTGAATAGAGTGGATATTTGGCGATTAGGAAATCCCAATCTTAAACAATACACATGGCACAAACAAAACCCATTATGGTAGATTGGTTATGGAATAGCAGGACAGCCTTATTATCTAAATAAAGTAGGTGGGATAGAACTGCTTAGATGTAACTTTAACTGTCAGCAATGCCTAGCACAATTCACCCATTGTATCTAAATGACTAAAATTATGGTCTGAACTAAACTCTACGGAGCCGTCAAATGTTTATGAGGTATATAGCCAAAGGGTGTGGAAAACAAAGCCATTCTGTGGTAACAATCTATCCTATTCCTCTAAATTTGCTGAAGCAGGTTTCATACATTTGATTTATTGACGAATAACGGGAGTTTTAGAGAATTGATGGGTGCGGGCAAACACTGGCTCAATAACACTGATTTATTAGAGGTATGGGTTGATTAATGCCATTCCCAAGGCGTGGAAAACTTGGATTCGTGTAAACGGAAGAAATAGCAATCCGTGATCAAATTGGTGGTTGAGACTGAAACAATGTCCAGTCATATCGGAAATAATTCAAGGGATGGTTAGCTCATATTTAAGAAGACTAGTGTTCTCGGCAAGTTAATTTATTGACAAGGAATTAAGATCGAACGAGAAGATTGCAGAAATATTTATTGATTGCATTCAAGGCAACTTGATGCACCAGTTGAGGTGGTTTCAGTACCGGATTAACCACAAGATCTGACTACAAATTCATGGCTTTTCAAATTAAAATGATTGAGAATAAGGTGTGTCACTTGAACAAGAAGAGGAGACAATGAATTATATTTTTCTGGGGCGAAGTTCATTAATGAGTTTTGGAATGAAATCCAAGAAATCGCACTTTTATTCCTATCTTGTCCAACTTCCAATAAAGTCTATGGTGTGTACGATAGGGGGTACCGTACTGAAATTAGTCAACAAATCTCTCATAGGGTCTGTCATACATTACAGATGTTAAATGTGCGGAGTACTGATCTTTA
>JAMKCH010082397.1:0-12806 GCA_023653785.1 Ophioderma brevispina | reverse complement strand
GCCTACTCTTCCTCTCACCCTTTGTCACTTTTCTTTCCCCGTTTCTTTCCAGTAGGTCAAGCAGAACATGTACTTGACAAAATTGTTTGTATTCATCTCATGCCAGGGGTGTTTCGAATCTTATAGCCGACCCACTAGAGCAGTGAGTGTTGGGGGTGATTATAGCGGCCATTCTCATGCATTATTTTCGGCTGGATGATAGTCGACCCACTCTGCTTATAGTATTGCTATTCTTATTATGCTTAGGTGAGTGTGTTCTAAATAAGGCTTAAAAAGGTTTAGTGATGTAACTCAACTGATCATAAACCTTTGGGATAGAGCGATGGGAAAAAATGATGCGTCGGCCAACAAAACACTAAAAGGGGATAATTAGCAGCGGGATAATGCGAGAGAGAATCTAAAAAAAAATGAGGAATGCATTTTTGTCAAACTTATTAAATCAGGAAATGCTTTAATGGTAGAAAAATAAACCACCAAATAATGCAAATAATTTAGAATTTGAGGAGATTTTTCATACCGTCTTCCGCAAAAGACGTAGAGCAAGGGCTTTAAAAAATCTACTCTAAAAAGCTGATTGTGGTTTACCCAGTACAGAATAAACAAGATTAATAAGTTGTATTTGAGGTCAAAGTGTGTAGATTGTGGTGCACAATACATGCTTAAAATCTGGGATATTCACAGGGAAAGGCTTTTGATAAAAGTCAGAATTTGATATGCACATATATAAATTACAGAATCAGATTAAAAAAATACTGCCTTGTCTTAGTACACATATTTCAAGCCAAACTACTTGCAGGTTGTGTTCGCACATCCATGCCAGTAACAAAAATACAAATATATGAATTGTGATTTTTTTTTTATGTTTCAGATTAGCAAATCAACTGCTTATCCCTTGAAGTGAAAGTGTTTTGTTGTTTGTTATTATGAGGAAAAGTACCAAAACACACATTGCAACAGCATTCTAGTCCCACACATGGAGGGTATTGTAATGGTGTAAATGGATGGTTTATAAGCATGCTGTCTACACGGCCAGGCAGTCAGAAAATATTTCATCTAATTCACTCTACTTTACCGTAAACTGAAAAGCCTTTGAACTTCAAACTTGGTAGGGACAGGAGTATTAACATCTTGACATACTTGCTCAAATGACAGAATTTTTAATTGTGTGCCTTATTTGTACACATTCAAAAAAGTGGATATTATCAGCACTTAAATGATTTTGATTCTTGTTATCTTTTCAGGTCTTGCCATTATTAAGGATTCAGTTAGTATATCATGAGAGAACACCAAGCGAACTTTGATGAAACCACTGCCAGGGTGCTTTCATAGGGTAAGTACATATGATAGTCATGTCATCGGATTATACAGATGATAGTCATGTCTGATATACAATGATAGTCATGTCATAGGGTTTTATACGGATGATACGTTCATGTCTAGGGTTATACATATGATAGTCATGTCATAGGGTTATACGTGTGATAGTCATGTCATAGGGTTATACGGTGTATAGTAATGTCATTAGGGTTATACGAATGATAGTCATGTCATAGGGTTATTACGAATTGATAGTCAGTCATAGGGATACGAATGATAGTCGTGTCATAGGGTTATACGAATGTAGTCATGTCATAGGGGGTATACATATGATATCATGTTAGGGTATACATATGCTAGTCATGTCATCGGTTATACAATGATAGCTCAGTCATAGATTATAAATATGTAGTCAGGTCATAGGGTCTTACTAACGTGTGATAGTGCATGCCATAGGGTAAGTATGTACGATAGTCCTGTCATACATTATCAAGTGATTCAGTCAGTATTATAAGAAGAATACCAAGAGAACTTGATGAAATAATGCAAGGTCACTAAACTACCTTAGGGGAAGCGCAAGTATGGTAGGCAGTGTCCTTCCAGTATCAGAGACGGCCAATATTCTATTGTGAAAACACCAAGAGAAATCATGAAAAACGGTCAGGGTGCTTACCATAGGGTGTTATTTGGTCCATCAACAATAACATTTTTGGAAAAATTTCACCTCAAATAAGGTCAATTGTGATCCACAAAAATTCTTAGTTTGAACACATAAAAACCTGACGTTACAATAGATTGTTTATTACCACAAAGCAGAGTACTAAGGAAATATTAAAATGAACTGATTTCTTTACACCATGTTGACTGAAATCTATGCATTCCTTCTGAGAAGTGAAATGCCCCAAATACCATTTTAGGCACCCCTCAAAAGAGAAAATGGACGCGACCAGTGACCCCAGTCACACCCTGTCGACCATGACTCTAACTCAATTCCGTTTTGGCCGCAATACAAAACGGAAGGGTCCTCGCAGTTCTGTGATTAGCACCCAAAATTAACTGAGATATTTGATACTCCTACTACTCTACAATTATTCTGGATATATTACTGGTTTATATACTGGATTTATAACGCTCTATTTGGACGGAATAAACAGCGACTTTTACACCCGTCGGAGAACTTTTATTGTGTATCCTTTTTACCGCCGTTGCGGTCAGGTGATCAGTGTAGCGGGGTTAAAAAAAGGTAAACAAAGGCAGCCATTGCGCACGTGTTTGCTGGCCTTTGGCTGCCTTGCTTCTTGTGAGCTGTTTCTGTTTCTTGTGTTTATACATCAATAAAAACAGTTCTATTGGGTGAGTGTGGTGTATATTATTTTAATTATTAAAAAAAATGTTGTTGTATTTTAATAAATATGTGAAAACTGACTTTGGAAATTCTTTGACCGTGTGTGAACTGTGTTACCGCGACGGTTTTTTAGATTTTGGGTATGGTCCGCGTTGGCGGCCGTGGTTTGGTGATGAGCGGTCTCTGCTTGTTGTGTTTTGTGTTATTTTGTCGTTTTTCGTTATGACAAGAGAGCCCATATGGCTAGCTTCACCCACGGCCGCCCCGACGACACCCTATTTCTCCGGCGTTCATACGGGTCTTGCTTCCGCAGGTGTCGCTCGTTTGGCGCCGTTTCTTTGCGGTGGCCCTTTCAGTTTCAATGGTGCCATTGAACCTGTTCACGTGTATGATGTTTCAGCATTAGGAAAAAGGGGGGGGGGTGGTATTCGGGCTCCGGTCCGAGTTTCTTCCAGAGCGGCCCGCTGCTTTGGGAGCAGCTGAAGGTGTTGTAGCTTCCGCTACTTCATGGCGTGTTGTAGGAGGGAGTTTCTTCTAGGGAGTTCGCCCGTCTACCTCGCTTACAGGCTATGTTGGCTATGGTGACGCACGGGTTCTCTCGGGCCGATCCCTCGTCAGTAATGACACCCGGCGTAGTGTTTAGGCTCCTCGGACTCTGAACGACCGCTGCTTGCAGTGGTTCCATCTCGGGGCTTGATTCGTCCGGGCCATGAGGTGCGTTCCTCGGCGCCCGCTATGGGGCGAAGCGGTGGTGTCGTTTAGTTCACGCTCACGAATGGCTAGGATACAGCTAGCACACGCGGTATTCAATCTGGCTCGTGCTTGCCATGCTAACCCAAGCCCTTAACGGGATAGAGAGGCGAGCGGCACTTCGCTAGGTTGGCCCCCTCTCACGCAGGGTACCGTGCGCAGTTACTGGTGCGGTTTGTCCAGCGGCTAGTTCCGATTTGAGGTTCAGCCGTACGGCACACCCGCATGGTAGCCTGCTAGCCCCTCGGGGTAATCTGGATTGTGTGCGGTGATTCACGGGCCTTACGGCTAGGTGGGGAGAGCGCAGCGCTTAGATAGGTTGGGCAACCGATCCGAGGGTCTGGTGGGTTAGTGTGCCGGTTTACTGGTGCGGTGTAGTTCCAGCGCTAGTTTCCCGCGACGGTCCAGCTGCTTACGGTACCCGCATGGATAGCCTGCTAGCCCCGGGGTTAATCTGGCTGTGCTGCAGCTCTTACCAGGACCTTCACGGGCTAGGTGGGTTCGCTGAGTTCGGTTCACCCAGATCAACGGATGGTTCCGTGTGCGGTTATGTGCGGTTCGTCCAGCGCTGTTCCAGCTACGGTTAAGCAGTAACGGTGAAAACCGTGGGTGTTTCCGTTATCGGCGCCCGAGTGGGGGAGCTTCGGGGCTACTCCAAGGGGGGGACTCGGTGCAGGCTGCAGCATGCCAGCTGTTTTACAGGCGCGCTGCGTGACCCGTGCTTAGCCCATGTCGATATAATAGCTCGCTCTGCGGGTTGTGATAGCTCGTGGCTACGGGACTGTAGGGGTTGTTCTCCTGCCTGCCGGCTGGAGTACTCCTCCCTTTTTTTTTTTATAGGTCTCACTTTCGGACGGTGATTGGTGGGTTGATTGGATACCATTCAATACTTTATGCCGCGTCTCCTCCCAGAGGGGAGCGGCATGGTGGCGTGATCCGCCGTCATCGGCGGTTTGATTCCGGGTGGCCGTTTATCCGCCGTTGTTGGCGTAGATTTCCGGGCTTAAAAACAAGCATCGACTGCCCTCTTACGGGGGCGCTTGCTGGGTGTTGTTGTAACCTTACCTGGTGTTGACTTTCAACTATCGGACGCCGGAGAACCTGTTCCCTGTGGGATGTCGCGCCGCCTGGGCTCTCGGGCATCTCTTCAGGGATGCCGTAGGTTCTCGTGGTTCCTCTGGGTATACTCCAGTCAGCTCTTTGCCGGGGCTCCCCTACGGGGAGAATAGCTTCAGTGGCGTTACCCTGGCGGATGCGAATCTGCCTGGCGTGAAAGCACTCTAAGCCTTGTGTAATCCCGGGGTTACTGCGTCCATTCACTGACGTTGCTCTAGCTTAGGCATGCAGGGGTCCCCTACGGGGGGTGCTCCGGCCCTGCCTGTGGTGGGCTTAGCCCGCCTCGGCCTGGGAGGGGAGCATCAGCAGTGCCATAGCTTGCCAGCTTAGTGAAGATTCCAGCCTTAGACTTTGCACTCGGCTCACGGACTACATGGGCTTTCAGCTTTGGTCGCGGCGGTTCGTCGCTGCTTAGTTGGAGGCCTGACTGTTGCCCTTTGTCCCGGTAGCCTAACTCCTTCGTGGTGCTAGTCAGGGCCCGTTCCGTGTGCAAATCGCGGGGGGGACTTGAGGCATTGGGTCTCTGCCGTTAGGAGAGGGCCATTAGGCTTACGCTGTCCTGGCTCCCTAGGCTCTGGCTGTTAGGATTACTGCTACCTAGCCTGGTCGGCTTGTCCCCCTCGGGGAGCTTGGACTCTAGCTATGATGCAGCTTCGATGCTCCTCTCTGGATCAGCGGGGCTAGCGCCAGCTTCGAAGTGGGGCACCTGTGACAGTTGCCGTATCTGTGGCGTTAGTTTTGTTCCCCCGTGGGTATAGGACCAGTCTAGCCTTGGGCTTGATTAATGGTCTATGGGTCTTAGCCACCTGACTTCTTGGGAGGTAGTGACTTAGCCTTGCGTATTTGACTTCGCTTTGGCTAGGCTTGGGGCTTTAATCGTTGTAGCTTTGGCTTATCGACTTAGACCCTTCATCTCCATTCGGGGTTAGCTGGCACGTTCTTCCCACGCAGCTGGAGGGGCCCTTGCGGGCCTGGCCGAAGGCTGATGCCTGTGCTTGGTGTATTTACCTGGACCCTTCGGGTTATGAGGCCACTATGCCTATACTGTCTAGCATGGCCCTCCAGGGGCTTCAATGGGCCGGCCTAGGCCTGGAGTAGGGGGTAGGGGTATGTCGTCTCCCTGGCCTTACACACACCGTATGGGGGAACCTGATCATGCGCCTTGGCTGTTCTTTCCTTGCCCTCTGTCTCACTTTTGTGCGGGCGCTAGACCTCCGGTCTACATGCCGGCGGGTGCCCTCGGGGCCTAGCATGCTCTTGCCGGTCTCGGGTTTGGTTGATTAAAGTCTTGAAGTGATGCTAGGGTTCCCATTTGGGGCTTTTTTGGATCCCACAAGGTGGATGCCCTCTCACCCTCTGGGCTCTGTTCGTCATGTGCGCTGGTGGTTTGGATATGCTGCCTACCTTACCAGTGCTCCCAGGCCTAACTACTAGCCTTGAGGTCTTTAGAATCGCGGGACTCCGACTACGTTGGGTCGGCGTCTTGACCGTGGATCCATTATCCCGTGTGTTCGGGAGTTAGGGGTGGCTTTGCAGTTATAGCACGTCATTTGGGATCAAGACTGACTAACCCTGGCCGCTGTCTACCGGGGGGACTGGACAGGTGTTTGGTTTTGGGTCGGATCGGACGATGGCACATCTAGGCATTGTTCCGTCCTAGCGTTGGGGCTCGTCAGGGCATAGCGTTGGGGCTCGTGAGGCATAGCGCGGTTCCCGGGATTCAGGCCCGGGGTGTGCACGATCGTCGGGGTCTGTCTTTAGGGGTTCCCCCCCTCCCTCTCCCAGCGTTTTCAGGTTCCCGTTGTTCGATCTCTTAACTTGCGGGTTGTCTTTGCCACGCCTTCTGTCTCAAACTTGCTGCCTAGAGGGACTCCCCGCGACGGAGTACGGTACTCCCTTGTTGGTGGGTTCTCCGAACTCGCTTCACTGGCGCGTTTCTCAGTTGATTACTGCAGTGCTTGTCTTGTCTTCCGCCGTGTGCGGAATGATCTTGTGCTTCCCCTTAGTACCCTCGGGGTCCTGGGGGCACGTTCGGTTTGCTCTGGCTCATGTCTTACGACCTGGGAGATATCTGACATGATGGTCTGAACACTGGGGTTTTATCCCATCTTTGAGTATGTGACTGATTCTTTTTAGTGCGGTTGGGAGCTCCTCGCTCCCGGGTGGAAGTGTCTCTGGGGCGTAAGCCCCCGTTGTGAGTCATTCTTCCATGTCTGACATCTCGAGTTTGGTTGTCGAGTTGATTACTCTCTTTTTCTCGAGCCGTGGTGATCCTTATTCGGTATCTAGCCCGTTCGGTTTTTAGCAAACATCTCAGGTTGGCTCTATCACTCTCTTTCCGCGGGAGATTTGGGATAGAAGCAGCTTGCTGTAACGGGCATATTGGTGGCATCCTTTTGCACGTAGCGGTGTTCGGATAAAAGTGGCTCTTGTTGCTTCCTCGATACAGTTTTCGTCGTTGGTCCAGAAGGTCGCTTGTAGGTTCATTCTGTCCTATACACTTTGGTCACCTGCTCTATGCTGCAGTCACCAATGGTTGGCTCTGCTCGGGATTAACGAGCAGTTGTGAGCTATTGCTAGGGGTCGGCCTCCGGGGCTCGGATCGGGGCTAGCCTCTGGGTTGTCCCCTCTGGTAGACTTCGCGGTGGTTTACCCACTTGTCTACTGTTTGGGCCAGGTTTGACGCTGCTGCCAGATCGGGGGAGTGCTAGTTTATTATTAATCTAGCATTTGAATGATCTTCGGTTTGCCCGGTGCTGGTTGCCGGGGTATCCAGTTTTGCGGAGGTCTGCCTCGTTCTTTCGGTGGTTATGTCTACTTTCAGAGTCGAGGCCTGAATCGCCCTTCCATCTCCTGGCGTTGCGACCAGGCTGAGGTGGGACTTCGCTTATTTTGAGGCTTGTTAGCTTCTCCGAACGTCCGTTGTTTGGATTATTTCGGTAGTCTTAGCTCAGCTTACCACAGCCTAGGTTGTGTGGTTCGTCCTTCGGTGAGGTTGGCTCGTTCCATTGAATCCTGTAAGGCGTCTGTTACTGACCCGAAAGCTAGTTCCTCTTGGCGGGATTCTGAGTTTTGTCGGCGCGTCTTTTGGAGAAAGCCCCCAATTTTCCTTTGGGGGCGGCGTCGCTCTAGCACTCGCCTTTGTTACTCTTTTGGGTACCCTTTCCAGGTCTGAAATTGCTCGGAGAATTCTCTCCTTGTAGCTACTTCTTCCGGGTCAGGGTTGGATTTATCTCTCAGCCCTCCATGGGGCCGGGGCCTTTTTGCTTCATTCAGTCTCTCAAAACCTTTATCTCACCCGGGTCTCTCCCCGTTGGGTTCATATGTGGTGTGTTTTTTTGATCGGTCCCCCTCTCAGGGGGCCCGCTACGTGTTTTTTGGATCGCATGCCGAGGGGGGCGGTGCTTTGGCCCTTTTCTAGGGCCACGTCGCATTCCACTCTCCTTCAGAGTTCTTCCCTTCGCCTATTTCTTAGGCGTGGTTTTCTCTGCGGGATTCTTCGCTCTGGGCTCTCTCCAAAAAACTTGGATCTAGTCATTTTAAACATGATAAAGTCTACGGTCTGTTTACTCACCCTGGGTTACTCCACGGTTAGGTGGAGTCATGCTTATTGACTTTTGGAATCTAGATTCCAGGATTTTGTGCTCTGGCGATTTTGATTCAACCTTTGGACTGCATGCCTACGCTCTCTCTCTGAGATATCATGCTCACCTACGACTAAGTGGCTAGTCTTGGTGTTGATTGAAATTATTCATTCAAAACGGTGGTTAATGATATATTTCAGTCAACAGTGGTGTAAAGGAAAGAGTTCAGTGTAAGGATTTATTCAAAAACACCTTATGTTTTATAAATCATATAAACTGAAGCCTGATGTCCTTTCCAATGTTGACTTCACGCATTCAGGCGCGCCCCACAGCAGATATGGGATGTGTGCGTCCGTTGTGGGCTATGGGCCAAACGGAATTGGGGAGAGTCATTGGTCGAAAGGGTGTGACCTGGGTGTAAATGGTCGAGTCCATTTCTCTTAGGGGTGCTAAAATGTTATTTTGGGGCATTTCACTTTAGAAGGAAATGCATATATTTCAGTCAACATTTGGAAAGGAGGAATCAGGCTTCCGTTAGATGATTTATAAAAACATAATGTGTTTTGAATAATATTGATCATGATCATGAAACGTTCTGTGGTTCTTAAAACTTACTAGTACTGACTTGTTTTAGTACCAGTACAGTTAAGGCACATGGCAATGCATTATGGGATTGGTTCAAAAAACCCTATGGAGGCTTGTACCAAAGGGTGAACTTAATTAAGTTGTTCGACAAATATAGTCATGATAAGATAAGTATTTATGCTCTGTTTTCTCTCTCTATAGCTGATGGAGATAGAGGGGGTTCTACAGCATACACGAGCCTACAATTCTGGACCCGTTGCTACGATGTGGTTCATGGTTACCTAAAATAGAAGTAGCACAATGCTGAGCTAAATACAGTACTAGTCAAGGTCATAAATATCACACGGTGAAGTAGTAAAGGTGGAGACCCAATTAAGCAATCTTACAATTTGTGTCGCCTGAACGAATGTTCATGGAGGCAATAATAAATCCAAATTCTGTGGTCGTGTTGGGGGCTGGTGTATGTCCGTCCGATGAACTCGGTAACCTTTTTTTTAAAATTGCTATGCAGGCTTAACGCTATCACCAAATTTTACTTCAAACTGAAAGGATGATAGAGTGAGATGCCGCAATATTATGTGTAGCTTTTGGCTACATTATGTCATATTCATAATTTTAATTAAGGTTGATTTGCATATGGGTTTCAGAGGGAGCATTTCGTAAGATTGAGAACCTAATTTGTGAAATAAGGCTTCTGCCTGAGCTAAATGGCAAATCCCGATTTTACTTCACACTTTGTAGGGGATAACGTGAGGTGCCAAAATATTATGTGTAGCTTTTGCTGCATTATTTGCATCTCCATGAATATTAATTAGCTTATTTGGCCCGTCAAAATGACACCCTTTCCCCTCCGCAGCTTGGTTGCAAGTTAATCGATTCCGTAGTGCTTTAAAGCTAATAAGAACTGTCCAGCAACCTGGTGGAAGGAAGCGGGTTAAAGAGTTCTCGACCTATTAGATTTTGGGCGTATTTCAGGGGGGCAAATTACATAATGCAAATGAGCTACTTGATATGCAAAATCAGCGCACTTGCTTTATTTTTGAAAGGTACTCGGATATGCAAATTCCTTTCACTGCACGAAAACGTATTTGGTGCGCATCTTCTTTGCCATTTTAAAGTTCTGCATACATGCAGCTTATGTATTCAAATGAGCTAATTAATATGCATAATTGCTATATCGCTAAAATTCCTTGCTACATGAAAAACTACGATACCATACATCTTGTGTGGAAATCATATGGAGGGGGAGGGATGGGTGTTGGGAGGGGGAAGGGTGGGGTTTAGTGGCTCTGTGGAGTGCATCGGGAGGGGTCGGGGTGTGTTGCCTCTGGGGTGAGGTCGGTGGTGGGGTGCGTCGGGACAGGGTGGGGTGCATCGGTGGGGGGGCCTGGTGACCCTGGTGACTTCATGTTGACCTTGGTGACTTGTGTGACCTGTGACCCCTCGCGACCTTGGTGACCTCATGTGACCTTGCTGATCTCATGTCCCTTTCACAAATCGGTGTGCCAGGAACGGTCCCGGGTGGGATCGACGGGAGGGGGGTGGTGTGTCAGGGAGGGGGCAGGTGGGTGTCTTGGGGAATGGTGGGGTGGGGTGGGCGGTGGAAGGGTGGGGTGGGCGGGTGGGGTGACCTTGTGTTACCTTGTGACCTTCTGTGACCCCATGTGACCCATGTGACCTTTGTGACCACCATGTGGACCTCAGTGACCCCATGACCTTTTGACCCTATGCGACCTTTGTGACCCCATGTTGACCTTTGTGATCCCAGGTGACCTTGGTGACCCTGTCACTTGGGTGACCTCATGTCACCTTTGACCCATCACAACCGTGATGGGCCAGACACACTAGCGGTCCACGCCACGATGTATTTTTCATACATTTCGGTTACTTTTTTAAAATGGCTCGCTGGCTAAACCTATGCCCTATTTACTTCAATCGTAATTTTGTATAACATGTTCTCCAGTGCATTTGTTCTCTTTCTCCTCATCATTTGCCAAACTTCATAAACTAAAGCAAGTGATCGAGCAACCAGGCGACACTTGTGGTTCAGAGAACGCCTTGTTTTGAAGATGCCCCCAATTTTTTCAAAAAATGTGAGATTTTTACCCGGTTTCATTGGTACCTCGCTAGTAAGCTAGACCTGTGAATGGTTAAGCTTGAAAATGACTATGTGTCCACAAACAAGGAATTTTGTAATTGAATAATTATTTATGGGATCCCCGATAATCAACGGCTACTGGAAACGGCCTTTCAATGTTAATAAGCACCTGTCCGTGTCTACGCTCATCCATTAGTGGGGGTTTTATTGGTTCAGGCAAATCAAGTTGAGTTTATTTTCTCGAGTGCACTAGTTTCATCAATGGACGGACATAAACGAGCATTTCCAGCTCTCCGTTATTCCAATCTGGGGTGTAAAAAAAAAAAAAAAGGGGATCCAATTTCTATTACAAATCGCTTATTTTGTGATACATGCGCATTTTTAGCATTCTCGTTCCAGTATAGTTTCCTAACATCACCAACGTACTGTGCGCCAACATATACATTTGAAAAATGGGTGCGCTCTTCAAAAAATGTGCCATTATTCTTTAAGTATATAAAGTCTTCATCTTGATAGAATGGCCTTCACCCCAAAACCTTATCTATGAGAGTTTCACGCTGAGATTTCAACCCGTTTTTTATGCGAAGCTAAAAATGTGACTTTGTAATCCCCATATAGTACTTTGTAAGAATAATATTGGAATCGATCAATACATCGTTTGTGAGAAGTTTACAAGTTGTGTATCGAAAGGCTGCCAAGGTGCCGTTTTTGGTCTAATATGAAATATCTAGACCTATTTCCTACTTTTGGGCATTTTTTTCCAAAAAACATGATTTTACCACATTTTTGGGAAAAAATGGCCATATCTTGAGTTATAAGTATTTCTATGATACCCTCGCAAGGAAATATGAAAGAGCACACCTTCGTTATAATCTGCGAGAAAAATGAAAATGGAGGTATTGTTCACCATAAAAATTCAAAACGTAAAATATTAAAAACCCTGTATTTTTGGGTGATTTTTTGGACATCTGAGAGTTGAAAAGCCTGTGGAAATGTACAATGACGACACTTCGTTTGGTTTTAAATTGTTAGATGTGACAACATCTTGGGAAAACTGATCTTTCGATCTATTTAGTACCTCTTGAGCTACACATGGGAACCACCTTAACATATTCCGACCCGGACAAATAGCGTTGATTTGGATTTTTGTACACTGGATATTGGCGCAAAATACGTGGCCTATCGTACGTTTAACGCACCAATAATATTCCTAACTAATTTGTCCTCGTGAGCTGACTAGTTATCCTATAGTATATTATATTGGAAAGACGAAAACACATGAACATAAGGTGAAAAATTCCTAACCTTTATTAGCTGGCTCAATTCTCGATTGCTGCTGTCAATTCATGCCACACGCCCATGCTTACAAAAACTAGTGACTATTGGTCTTTTTTGTCAGGAACCATGTCTAACATCATAATCACCACCATGAATTCGTCGTTTTCGCGATTTCCAGGTACCGCGAACCGTTTTTTTTCATTCCTTTTTCAGCTAATCGCGAGCCTTATAACACAGCGTCCGACTGCTAGGAGTCCCATGACGTAGCGCATGTCTAAGAATAGCCGGCCAATTCGATGCTGAAACGGAATTGGTGGCGCTGTGTCCCAGCAGTACAGATCTATGGGAGCGTACATGGTGTGAGTAACCAAGGAGCTAAGCAAGTTAAGAAAAACGCACGCTTTAAAGGAGATCTTAAAGTTGGCCATCATTAACTTAGAAGCATTAAAGGGAAAGTTGCTGTGTTAGAACTTTTCCTGGAATGAGAAACCTGACATCTTAATTGGCAATGAATCCTGGTTACATTCGGATATCAACTCAGCTGAAATCTTCCCCAACTACTAAATGTTTCCAGGAACGACAGAACTCCCAGGTGTGGCCCAGGTGGTGGCGTTTTTCATTGCCGTAAATGCAAAATTCCCTGCTTTGAAGAAAGCTTGTCTAACAACGACATCGAGTCATTGGGTGTCAACGTCAATTTTCAGACCAACCGTATTTTTATGTGCTTTTCTAC
>JAMKCH010082395.1:0-27821 GCA_023653785.1 Ophioderma brevispina | reverse complement strand
TTTTTGAGTCAGACTTTAATATATTCAGTTGTAGTTTTGTCATTACATTTTGAGGAAATGAATTCGGTTGTGTTGTGTGTGATTCATTACTTCTTAAAACAATCAGTGAACTAATGGACTTTAAAACAGACAAGGCAACATGCAGATCTTCGAATGATTTAAATAGAGTTGGGGATATGAATCACTGCGTCTTCAAATGCCAACGTTTTCCTGAAATATATTTAAATCAGTATTAACTGGTATTTCAACGGACCTCTGACATATGTGCATGTTTTACAAAATCTGTAACTATATTCAAAATGCAATTTGCCGTGCAGAATCCTTTAAGACAGCACTCGCTTGCTCTTGATAGTTACCAGTGTGTTTTGTTTCCTTTTTCTCTCCCTAACTACAGTTTTTGCTAATACATGTTCTTGTATTTTCGGAGTAAGTGAGCACTCATGTGTCCCCCTTAGAGGATTGCTTTGGTAGTGTGTTGTCTTGAGCAAAATGTTAACCTTAAATGTTAATCCCAGACATAATTGATCACTATGCCCACATACTTTCACCAAATATTCATGCCTGGTAAGAGTGAAGCACTAAACCAAAGACTATATGGGCACCCGCAGGATTGATCTAAATAACCAAAAAAAAACCTTTGAAATACATGCACCCCATTTGGGCAAAACATTTAATTTGTTATATCCAAACGCAAAAAAAAGGCCAGGACCACCAAACTGGCTCAAAAGAAACCACTGCCTCAGACTTCATACATGATGTAACATCCATTGGCGTATATTGACCAGTGTGACCCCAAAATGACCATTTTTGTCAAAATGTTAACCCCCAGATATAATATATGATCACGATCCACATATTTCCACTAATTAAGTTCATACTTGACCAAAAGAACCCTAACCAAAGCTGTGTCATCAAATGGACCTCTGGTGACCGCTAAGTTACTTTGACCCCATTTTGTCATAATCATTAATGGGATCTAGAGGACTGCCAAACTGCAAAAAAGACTACTCAAGGACTCAACATGATGACATCCATTACCTATATTGACCGGTGTGACCGTTGACCCCCATGTGCCCTAAATTTGCTCGTTACTATTCTAAAACCCCAAAAGCCCCAAGTCATCGCCAGTCGCGATCCTCTAAAATATACACTTAATTAACAATAGTATTTCGCCCTATGCGATGATCTAACTTGGTTTTCGCATGTAAGGAACAACATATTGATGTTAGGTTATGCATGACCCACTGGTGAAAGTGAGGGGCTTTGACAATCTGACTTGGATAAACATCTTACGTGTTACATAGTCATGCCCACCGACTGATTCATATAGAATGGGAAACGAGGTTTGTCGGGAATTCAGGTCGTAGGCTTGGCTGGCAGAAAAAACTTAACACACAAAATGAAGATCTAATATTATAAGCACTTAAACTATGATCAACTTTCTCTACCAGTCTGTAGTAAAGCATGGGAAATTGCAGTTCTTGTGCGAATTTAGGGACGGCCTTCAAAATTCAATGGCCGTGCAGCGGTTCGTAGCGGTTTTCATTGGTTAGAACTATAGGAAATGGTTCCAAACGGAGCACAAACGAACTTCTTTACAACATCGTAGATCATATTGAAAAAGGAGCGACACTGCTTAAATATAAGTAACCTCATTTGGGTACTTGTATAGCGCACGCTATACAAAAGCACACAAAGCTCGGCCCTGCGCCAAATTCCCCCAATTATATTTCATTCTCATTTGGCTCATAATAATTTCGTAGACATTTAGTACAATTGGGTTGCAATACATCGACGTCCATATAGCGAAAAATGTCAGTGGTTTAGTTCTGACGTCGTCTTTAATACTCTTGACAGTCTCAATATCCACAAGGCAAGCCACAGTTATTCAAAACATTTCCAATCCATGACATCGTTCCATTTATGTACCGTTTGCTAGTTTCGATTATTCCTATTTATCATTCAATTCACAGAGCACTCGGAACCCTCGTTATCACAGAGCATTGTCTTCCCTGGATGTTACATGCACAACCCGTGCAGAGTAATCGGTTGGAATAGATCACACGACAAGCACCACGCATGGTGTGTGACGTCGTAATTATCACGTCGGGCTCGCTTTGGTTGTGGTTTGAGGATTCTTTAGCGTGTATATCGCAATGGAGAGCGAGTGCCCCCGGCGGTAAACCTAAACTCCGTATAAATATGTTGAGGTCCGGTTAAAAGTGTGTTTCGTGCGGAGAGAACTTGGTGACCAGCAATGGCGGCAAGCAACCGGTGGTTGTTGTTTGAGGCGGGCACTTATACAGTTTCAACCACAAACACTGTGAATAAACTTTGTTTTAATGCATTCCACATATATACACGCTAGGGCCCGGCCCTTATGGAGAAGAAAAACTCTCGACTATAGCGTTTTGTACGTGAGTTTTGTAGATAGAGTTTACTGTTGTTACCTAAGTAAGTAGAGGAAGGTGATGACAATAATGATAAAGTGGTTGAGATCAATCGATAGCGGGGCGGAACCGGTCTTTTCTTATATTTAAAAATTAAAATTTACCTTCTAGTTTTATGTACGGCGGCAAAATGTCACTTCGGCGGGATGTAATAGGAATTTGGGGACCCTTGTCCCTCTTATGGGGATTGCCATGTTGTTTATCTGTTTGTTTTTTGTTTTTTTTTTTCGACATGCTTGATTAACACTAACGGCCGTGCAGCTTTTCAGATCACCACCTTCCGGAAAATTTAGGCCTGAGACCACATGTACGGCGTTACAACCGTACGCATGCGTGCTTAGAACAAAGGAGAACCATATACACCTTCACACACACACAACACACCACTCGCGTGCGTGCGCGCGTACTCGCGCCCACAAATGACAATCATAGTGCTGCAGCTTCACCAGTTTTGGGGGTAGGTACCGGTGCCGGAATAATAACATTTGTCATCATAGCTAAAAATCAACATTAGGTCTGTAGTTCATGAAACCACGTTGGTGAAAAATTAAAAGTGGGGGGAATGTGCGTAACGGCGGCCATTTTCCAAAATGGCCGACTTTTCAAAGGAAACGTCCTTAAACATCATATTATAGCACATATGGAGAAAATTTTGATGTAAAATGTATGTTTTCTAAGTCAAGGAGGTCAATTTAAACTATTCCCAAAAGTGTCCAATGACTATGATAGTATATCTATTTGCTTAGGCCGCCATTTTCCAAAATGGCCCGACTTTTAAAAGGAAAAGTCCTTTTAAACATCATATTATGCACCTAGGTTTTTTTGAGGGTTCTAGCTCTTCAAGACATACTGAATCAGATCTGAATGATGCCCCACGGCAGCACCCTTTGAGCATTTTAAATATCCATGGCCGCCAAATGGCCGCCAGGACATTTAGAAGGGCCATTATCTAGCTTCCTGGGCTTACTATAAGGTCGGGTATTGGTGGCCTCCTTGGCTAGGATTTAAGGGTCAATAAAATAATTTTTCTCATTATCGAACATCTGAAATTCCTTCGCTTACATTTATATCCAAGATGGCTGCCAAAATGCTCACTCAAACATACAAAGAGTTATATCTCCACACTCTGGAGAAGAGCTTATGAGACTTTGTTGTCGGTTTTGAGTCGGTTTTGGAGGCGAAGAATACTTTACGTCCTTAGCTGCATGAAACACTTCATTTATATAGAATAAAAACAGGGTTTGCTGTGAAATATCTATTATCCAACATGATCCACTATTTAGAATAACATATAAATGAAGAGAAAGAAGAAACGGCACTTGTACTTAGGCATGTTAGACGGTTACAGTTGCCAATAAGTGTATTGTTTCAAAAGCTGTGTTCTCACGTGAAATTCAAAACCCAACTAATCTGTGTGTGTGATAGACGGAGCAAGGAAGACGATTTACCATTACCCGTTAATATAGTGTGTGAGGTCAGGTTTCAAGTGACTTGTAAACCTAACATTATAAGTGAATAATGCTAAAACCTCAATTTAAAATGTCTTAAAATCTAGGCTTGAAACTCAAATTAAATGATGAAACACCAATTCCAATTGTCACTTATTCTATGTTCTTCCTCTTCAACCTCTCCACCGCTTTCCTAGGCAGCCCCCATGTTCTCCATCATTTTGGGACATTTACCTATCCTAGTACACTCACAAAATATAGTGCAAGCCAGCTGGGCGAAGAACATTTGCATTTTGGTGCGGATCACGGAGGAGTAGCTATACATACACAGTGAATGTACTTCTGGAAGTGCTGGCCTTTAGTAGGAACATCACTTCGGAAATATCATGGGTGCAAGGGACGTGTGTGGTTTGTCTTTGAAGCAATTCCAATGTGCATGATCCAAGAGGGTGAGTCGCTTCATTTAACGAGACTTCCAAATATATACTGCAAATGGACACTGTTGACATTCTCTGTGAATGATTCTGTAGTTGGGTGCCAAGGCCTTTATCCCCGATGATGTTGGTATTTGTCTTTTTTGCCCCTCTTGACATCACGTATCATCATATCCAACATCGGGCATTGTCCATTGGCTTTGCTTCCATAGCACATGCAACAAATTGCGAGCATGCCACTGTTAAAAAGGTCCGTAATAAGAAAAACAGATTTTCGTTAAGAATTAACGGGAAATCTGTTTTGAAAACCAATAAGAATTACAAAAACAAAAAATAAAAATGTTAATTGACGGAAATATTTCAAAAATTTCTGGGCAGCAATATTTCCGGAAGTTTTTTTTTTGGTTCCGTAATTTAAATGGACGGAAACTGTTAAAATACCACATTTTTTACCGTTACTATGAGACAAAATTTCTGTAAAATGAGTGTCAAATTCAGTTAATGGACAGAAATTCTGAAAATTTACCCTAAAAATGACTGGAAATCTTGTGCGTGCCAGAATTTTCCGTTAAAATTACGGAAATATTTTAACAGTGTCTTAATGACGTTCATCCATCTGGGCAAAAATAGTGCCAAGCTTATCAAGTTTAAGCATCTTCAAACGCACTTTAACTCATTTGCTTGCTAATCCCCCATGTGAGCTATGGTTATAGCAACCAGACAAAACATGAGCTGTGAGCACTCGTGGCGCTATCCCTGCATGCTTCTTGGCTTGCCCCCAATGTCTATCATGGAGGCCGGGAGCTGAGTTACCCTCCATCAGAGTGACGAAGTGAGTTACTGAGAAGCACCAAGTACAAAGCAAGATGAAACCATCGGTGTCATCACAGATTACTTGATGCGACTGATCGCCTAATTGGCAACAAGTTGCACTTTGGGGGTATAATAACATAAGGCTATGATTTGTTTTGAGATCAGTACACTATATCACAAGCCCCTTGTTGTATTCATTGGGATCAGCTGGTTTCTGTCACTAAAAGTCTGTGGTAAGTTGTGGTAATGGGGGTTGTAGGCTCTTCACTGTGGACAAATAGGTTGATAATCTGAACTTTGTTTCAAGTAACATTAAAGGACGACCTGCTGGGTGACAGAGGGGTATTTGTACTGAGTTGGTGATGCCTGCTTGCTTGCTAGCCAGCACGATCATTTCTAGTCCTACCCCTGATGCTGCTGCTTCTTATCATGTCCAAACACAGTGTGTTCTCAAATATGATCAGCCAGGGGGTGTGTACAATATCTTGGCCTTGTCCTTGTCTGCAATGTGCCTCCAGCATTGGGAGACCAGAGATGGTCAAGAAAGCAGCCCGATCCATTTTGACAGGCAGCCCCACCTCCGCAAAGAAAACCCAGATCGGCCGACCCTGGTTTCCAACCTGCCGAGACACCGCCCCTCAGCCCACGAGGATCCCGCCCCAGGCGGAAGACGCTCACCAGGATTCAGTACCACAGACGCAACTTGGTTGAAACAAGTCTATATCTCCACAGGCGACACTCTCAACGGCCATAGGGGGGACTGTTCAAGGGGTTGGAATTTTTTAGAAATTCTCTCTCTGGATTTAAGCGGTTAGGCAACTGGTTCCTGTCCAGACATTGGGTACTTCAAATCGGATACCCGGCAGCCATGCGCCCGCATGCCCGCCACACCACGAAGGAGTGTCCGGCGAAGCAAACCTCCCGCCAGGATGCACAAGTGTCCGTTGTTGTAGAGTGTTGTGCTGTGGGGACATTAGAAGCGGTTGAATAAAAGATACACGTCTGCTTGACTCAATGCCCATGATGTGTACTTGACAGAAGCCCTTGACGAATAGTCCTACTCAGTCGTATTTAATTGGCCTGTGGTTCACTCATGCTCAAGAGTCAAAGTTCTGACCTCAGGGGATTCAGTTGCATCAAAGAAAAGTGATGACGTGATGTTTTATCTTGATAAATTACACTCCTACATTATTAGTAAGCTCACTTGTCATCCATTGATGGCGGGTAACAGCTCCCAGCACTCCATGATAGACATGTTAGGCAAATGCCAAGTAGCATGTAGAGAGAGTCGTGTCTCACAAGCTCGCTGCTTTTGCTTTGTCTGGTTGCGATACCATAGCTGACATGTGGGGTTTGGCAGCAAAGGTAGTGAAAAGCGTTGAAAGGTGATTATTTAACCCTGATTAAGCTTGGCACCAGAAGCTATTGTATGTGTGTGCGGCACACATGTGGCATTCGATATGATACGTGGTGGCAAAAGTGGCAAAAACTCAAAGCTAAAGGTTTTGCCACCACTCTACAAGGCTAATACAGAACAGTCACAGAAACATGTCAACCTGGCCCCATTTGTAAGTATGATTCGGAAAGGCATAATTAGATGAGACCCACCCCTCTGAATCCATGCCCTATGGATGGCTCAACCCAAATAAGCTATAGACATCATATCATTTGTGACCCTGTTTGGGAAAGTTTAATTGAAACTCCTTGACCAGAAAACATACATTTTAACACAAAAATTGTATCCTCATGTGACGATAAAACGATTTAAGGATTGTGCCTTTGAAAAGTCGGCCATTGTGGAAAAAAATGGCGGCCTAAGCAAAGAGCAGACTTCATGATTCTCGGACATTTTTGGATAATAGTTGTAATTGAAACTCCTTGACCCAGAAAACAGACATTTTTAACACCAAATTGTATCTTAGGCTAACTATAATCTGATTTTTTGAGGACGTTGCCTTTGAAAGTCGGCCATTTTGGAAAATGGCGGTCTAAGCAAATAGCTTGACTATCATATTCATCGAACACTTTTGGGAATAGTTTAATGAACTCCTTGAGCAGGAACAACATGCATTTCTTTATTTTAAACACCAAAATTTTACTACACATGTGCTATAACTATGATTTTAAGGACTTTTGCTTGAAAAGTCGGGCCAGTTTTGGAAAGAAGAAATGGACAGCCTAAGCAGATAGCATGACTATATATTCATCGGACACTTTGGGGGATAGTTTAATTGAATCCTTGACCAGAAAAACAACATTTTAAACACCAAAATTTTATCCACATGTGCTTAATGTGATTTTTAAGGACTTTTGCCATTGAAAAGTCGGCCATTTTGGAAAAATGGCGCCCGACCGCAAATTGCCACCACTTTTAATTTTGTCATCAGGCGTTTTCATGAACTACATGACCCAATGGTCGATTTTAGCTATGATAGCAAATGTTATTATTCCGGCCCTGGTGCTCAAAAATCTAAGCATCTTTTTCAACCATGCTGCAGCACTATCACTCACATCACGAATCTCATTTTAGTAAAATAATCTAGCCAAAGGGGTCCCAATTTTAGGCGCGGCCGTACTACCTCTTATTCTACCACCATAATTATAGTGAGACAAGAAATTCTATATAAAAGTGTTTGTTACAGTCCAAAATTGAACACTTCATTTGTTAAAGGCGTTAAAATGTTTCATCTCACAATATGACATCGCAGTTTTAAAACATCGCATTGTGACTGGTGTGAAACGGAATAGTATATTCATGATGGTAATAGTCAAGAAAAGTGCTGACATATAGTCAACCCTATTTCAGTCAAATGCAAAGTTTTACGCCTTCAGTGTGACAATAAGAACACCTTTATGCTCATAGAAGGCGATATAGGTATTCCAGGGATTGTGTTATGTTTTGGGGGCATTTTGGGGTTTTGTTGTATTTTGTGTGTTTACACAGCGAGACGTTTTACTGTAAGAGTTTACACGGCGTAAAGCAATCACTTACAATTGATATGCCAAACGTGTTGCGTGACCTTCAAAGCGACTTGAAGTATGAAGTGAAGTCTACGTAGTGAACGAGTTTGAGGTATCAAGCGTTTTGCTTCAATTAAAAAAAAACAGTGAGTCGTAGAAGCCATTCGCGTAGGGTATGGGAATGTGGAATTCTCTGTTCAATCATACATGAAACAAAAGGATTCCACATGGACTTGTACAGTTGCAATAAGTTGCTATTGTTCAAAAGCTGTGTTCCACGTGAATTCAAAACCCCAACTAATCTGTGTTGGTGTGACTAGAAGGAGCAAGGAAGGACGATTTACCCTTACCAGTTAATTATTAGTGTGTGAGGTCAGAGTTTTTCAAGTGAAGTTTGTGACGTAACATTATAAGGGAATTAAAAATAATTGCTAAAACCTCAATTTAAATGTCTTAAAATCTATGGCTGAAAATACTAAATATTAAATGATGAACACCAATTGCAATTGTCACTTTTCTATGGTATTCCTCTTCAACCTCTACACCGCTTTCCTCAGCAGCCCATCAGCCATCTTTTTGGCCCCATTACCTATCCTATTTACACTCACAAAAAAATAGTGCAAGCCAAGCTGGGCGCGAAAGAAGAGAACATTCTGCAGTTTGGTGCGGATCACGGAGGGGATTATTAGCTATACATACACAGTGAATTTACTTCTGGAAGGGACTGGGTTTTGGTAGTACCTAGAACATCACTTGGCACTATCATGGGTGCAGGGACGTGTTTGGTTTGTCTTTGAGCCATCCTATGGCATGAGACCAAGGGGTGCGTCTTCATTTAAGATGACATTCCAAATATATACATTGCAACGGGCCAGTTGGACATTCTCGGTGAATGCTTCTGTAGTTGGTGCCAAGGCCTTTATCCCCGATGATGTTGGTATTTGTCTTTTTGCCCCTCTTGACAAATCACGTATAATATCCAACATCGGGCATTGTCCCTGTGCGCTTTGCTTCAATAGAACAACGGACAACAAATGCTGTAGCATCCACTGTTAAAAATGGCCGTAAATTAAGAGGAAAACAGATTTTCCGTAAATTTCACGGGAAAAATCTGTTTTCAGAAAACAATAAGAATAAAAAAATTTTTTTTGAAAAAAACATAAAAAAATTTAATTACGGAAATATTTCCAAAATTTCTGCAGCAATATTGCCGGAATTTTTTTTTTGGTTCCGTAATTGTAAATTTACGGAAACATGCTTATGCTTAAAATACACATTTTTTCAGTAATAGAGGACAAAATTTCTGTAAAATACTGTCAAATTCCTGTTAACTGACAGAAATTTCTGTAAAATTTATCCCAAAAACGAATGAAAATAATGCTGCCAGCAATGTCCGTAAATTCCGGAAGATTTTTAAACAGTGTCTGTCATGACGTCAATCATATGGGCAACAATAGTGCCACGCTTAGTAAGTTTAAAGCCTTTCAAAAGCACTTCAACTACATTCGCTTTGCCAATCCCCCACGTGAGCTTCGGTATAGCAACCAGACAAAAATGAGATTGTTGAGCACTCGTGGCGCTCTATCTCCGCATGATTTCTGGCAGTTGCCCCATGTCTATCATGGAGGCTGGGAGCTGGTACCTCCATCAAGATTGACAGAAGTGAGTTTACTGAGAATGCACAAGTCCAATAGACAAGATGAAACCATCGGTTGTCATCACAGATTACTGTGATGCAACTGATCGCCTAATTGGAACCTGTTGCAACTTTTTGGGGGTTTTAAACCATCAGGATGATTTGTTTTGAGCTCAGGTACCACTATATCACAAGACCATGGTTGTATTCATTGGGACAAGGCTTGTTTTGTGTCAATACAGGTCTGTGGTAAGTTGTGGTAATGGGCTTGTAGGCTCTTCACTGTTGACAAATAAGGTTGAATGTATAATTGAACTTTGTTTTCAAGTAACATTAAAGGTCGACCTGCTAAGGTGACAGAGGGGTATTTGTACTGAGTTGGTGATGCCTGCTTGCTTGCTAGCAGCACGATCCTTTCTAGGGACTACCCTGATGTGATGCTTCGTATCATGTCCAAACAGTGGTTCTCAAAATATGATCCACCCAGAGGTGGGTACAATATCTGCCCTTGTCTTGTCTGGCAATGTTGCTCCAGCATTGGGCAGGACCAAGAGATGGTCAAGAGCAGCCCGATCCATTTGCAGGCAGCCCCACCTCCGCAAAGAAAACCCAGATCGGCCGACCCTGGTTTCCAACCTGCCGAGACACCGCCACTCAGCCCACGAGGAGCCAGCACCAGGGCGGAAGGACGCTCACCAGGTCAGTACCAACCAGACGCCACTTGGTTGATAACAAGTCTATCTCTCCACAAGGCGACACTCTCAAAGGCGCTAGAGACTGTTCAAGGGGTTGAATTTTTTAAGGAAAATCGCTCTGGGCATTTAAGGCGGTTAGCAAATGGTTACTGTCCAGGACATTGGGACTTCACATCGGAACCAACAGCTATGCTTCCCGCAATGCCGCCACACACGACGGATGTTTCCGGCGAGCAATCCCGCCCAGACTGCACAAGTGGTCCGTGTTGGTTAGCTCTGTTGTTGATGCTGTGATCATAGAGCGGTCGAATAAAAGATACACGTCTCTGGACTCAATGTGGGCCCCATGATGTATTACAGAGAGCCATTGACGAAGTCCTACACAGTCGATTTAATTTGGCCTTTGATTGTGTATCATGTTCAAGAAGAAGTTCAAAAAGTTCTGCCCATCAGGGGATGAGTTGCATCAAAGAAATGTTTGCCAATTTGAAAAAAATTTTATCTTGATAAATTACACTCCCAAATTCTTAGTAAGCTCACTTGTCATCCCTTGATGGCGGGAACAGCTCCCAGAACTCCAGATAGACATGTAGGCAAACTGCCAAGTAGCATGTAGAGAGAGGGTCACAAATGCTCGCTGCTCTTGCTTTGTCTGGTTTGCGATACCATAAGCTGGACATTGTGGGGTTGGGCCAAAGCCAAAGGTAGTGTGAAAATGCTTTTGAAAGGTTAACTTGATTAAGCTTGGCACCAGAAGCTATTGTATGTGTTGCGACACAGTGCATTCGATATGATATAGTGGTTGGCAAAAGTGGCAAAAAAACATCAAAGCTAAAGGTTTTCCACCAACTACAAGGCTAACTACAGAAGCATCACAGAAAATGTCCAGCATGCCCATTGTAAGTATGATTTGGACGGGCATCATTAGATGAGGAACCCACCCATCTGATCCCTGCAACATATGGATGGCCAACCAAATAAGCTATCGACTATCATATTCATGTGACACTTTTGGGAATAGTGTAATTGAACTTCCTTGACCCAGAAAACATACATTTTAACCAAAATGGTCTTCCTCATGTGCTACTATAAAACGATTTTAAGGACTTTGCCTTTGGTTGAAAGTCGGCCATTTGAAATGGCGCGGCGAAGCAAATAGGCCATGACTATCTTATCATCGGCACACTTATTGGAGAATCAGTTTACTATTGAACTCCTTGAACCAGAAAACATACATTTTTTACACCAAGAAACTGTAATTTATGTGCTAAATAATATGGATTTTTTTGAGGACTTTTGCCTTGGAAAAGTCGGCCCATTTTGAAAATGGCGGCCTCTAACCCCTCAAGCACATAGCTAGACTATCATTCTCAACGGGACACTGTTGGGAATAGTTTAATGAACTCCTTGAGCACCCCCCGGAACACCCACACCGCATTTTAACACCAAAATTTTCTCCACATTGTGTATAATTATGATTTTTAGGACTTTTGCATTTGAACAAGTCGGCCACAACACTTTGCCCAGCAAATGGCGGCCTAAGCAAATAGCTATAACTATAGAGTCATCGGACACTTTTTGGGAATAGTTTTAATTGAATCCGTTGACCCAGAGAAAACATACATTTAACACCAAAATTTTCTACACATGTGCTATAATGTGATTTTAAGGGGGAAACCTTTGTTTTTTTGGCCCATTTGAAAAGGTCGGCCATTTTGGAAAAATGGCGCACCGTACAGCAAATGCCAACCACTTTTAATGTTTGTCATCATGCGTTGTAATGAAATACATGACCACAATGGTCGGATTTTAATATAGAGTAGCAAAGTTATTATTCCGGCCCGGTGCTCAAAAATCTAAGCATTTTTTCACCCAATGCTGCCAGACACTATCATCAACACAACCGAATATTCCATTTTAGTTAAAATAATTCTAGCCAAAGGGGTACCAATTTTTCGGCGTACTCCTCTTATTCTACACATAATATAGTGAGAAGACACCAGAAATTTATATCAAAAGTGTTACAGTCCAAATGAACACTCATTTTGTTAAAGGCGTTGTTAAAATGTTTCATCTCACCAATGACATACGCATGTTTTTAAACATCGCATTTGGACTGGTTGTGAAAACGGGAATAGTTATATGTCACAGAAGTCAATGGGTAATAGTAAAGAGAGAAAAGTGCTGACATATATTCTAACATATTTCAGTCAAGTGCAAAAGTTTTACAGCCTCATTGGGACAAAAAGAAACACCTTTATTCGTCATAGAAGGCGAATAAGGTATCCAGGGATTGTGTATGTGTTGGGCGAATGACTGGTGTTACACAGGCGAGACGCTTTTAATGTTTTAGAGTTTAACACGGCGCGGGTAAGCAATCACTTACAATTGATATGCCAAACGTGATTTGCGTGACTTCAATCGACGTGAAGTATGAAGTGAAGTCTCCGTATTGAAAGAGTTGAGTATCAAGCGGTTTGCCTTCAATTAAAACAGTGAGTCGTAGAAGCCATTCGCGATGTGTATGGAATGTGGAATTCTCTTGTTCAATCAATAAATGAACAAAAGGATTCCACAGGACTTGTACAGATGCCACTACGGTATTGTTTTCAAAAGCTTGTTTCTCACTGTGAATGCAAAAACCCCAAGAATCTGTGGGTGAATAGGAGAGGAGCAAGAAGGAAGACGATTGACCCTTACCCGTTAATATAGTGTGTGAGGTCAGGAGGTTCAAGTGACTTTGGAACGTACCATATAAGGTGAATAATGCTAACACCTCAATTTAAAATGTCTAAAATCATGCTGAATACTCAATATTAAATGATGAACAAACCCACATTTCAATTGTCAACTTATTCACTGGTTCTTCCTCTTCAAACCTCTCCACGCTTTCCTCAGCAGCCAGTTCATCCCCATCTTTTTGGACATTAACCTATCTATTACACTAACAAAATATGCAAGCCAGCTGGGGCGGAAGGAACATTCTGCAATTTTGGTGCGGATCACGCGGCATTACTATACATACACCAGTGATGTTACTCTGGAAGTGCCTGGGGCGATAGAACATCATCTTGGCACTATCATGGGTGCACGGACATAGATGGTCCGCTTTGCTAACCCTGTGAAATTCTAGCTCAGTGCGTTGTAGCGGTCCGGCGCGAGTCGGGGCGGGCCGGACACCGGGGGTGGTGTCTTCGGCTTTTTACGTCCCATCCATGATGCGGAGTTTGATTCCGATGGTGGGAGGGAGGGGGTAGGGGGCGACTTTTTGCGAAGGGCAGTGTAGCGGGTGCGGGTGCGCGCATGGTGCGGGGGGCGGGGGTGGGGGGGCGGCGTCGGAGGCGGAAAATACGTTCCCACATCTTTCGTATCTTCAGGTAAGAAAACCTATAGACACAATGAAAAAAAAAACGTAGATATAGGTCGTCGCTCTTTTTAGGGATTCGGTTGTACAATTGGTATAATTCTGGTCTCAAGAGGGTCACTGCTGGGGGCGAGATAGGCGGAGGGGGACGGGTAGCGGGCGACGGGGAACGGAGTAGCGGGAGGAGCTCTCAAACACGGGAGTACGTATTGAGTTTAAAATTGGTTTATATTGTTTAGTTAATCCTCGAGCGCTGGTGGGTATGAAAGTTTGTTGCTACAGTTGTCTCTGTGATGTTTGTTTTTAATCGGTTTTTTTTCAAGGAAGCTGTTAGTAGGTGCGCCCGAAGGAGGTAACGAGCTGGGGATCCAGAGTGGACAGCGTAAGGGGTTTGTGTTTTGGTATTGGTTTATTTTAACATGCTGAATAGTTGGTTTTTTACTCCTTGGGTCAACCCTGCGTACTGACGCGGTTACTCTTTTTCCTATAATTCTGACATGCGCCGGCGACGCCCCTGCTCCCCGCAGCGTCGTTGTTCGCAAGCCCGTGGAAAGCAGAGGGTTGGTCCACGCACCACATTTCTATGGTTCTGTTAGCGTGCTGTGTAGCACGATTGGCTTGTCGGGTGTCGGGTTCAGACTTTCGCTCCGCTTCTATTGCCTATGCCCTCGCGCTCATATACCTGCCCTAGGTTTGAGTCTATGTTCCTTCCTCGAACAGGCGTACTTTGGCCCTCGGACGCCACACGACGTGCTCCCCAGTAGGTGTCTCCCACTCCGCGGCCTGACCTGCAGGCGTTTACCCCCTTCACAGCTTTTCGTCTATAGGCTCTGTTTTTGCTGATGGTAAATAGGGAGCGCGCGTGCAGCGGCTCGCTGGGCGATGTGAGGGGCCCAATGGCCGTAGTGTTATGGTTGGGGCATCTTTCTTTTATTGTGTTTCTTAGCGCCTTTTTCCGTGCTAGCAGAGGTAGACCCCTCCCACCGGTTGCGTTCGTACATGTCTTTTGGGGTGGCGATGGTTCGCGCACCGGCCTCCATAATCGCTCCCCACCGCGTCCCCCCTCCATACCATCTTTTCCTTTTTTTAGTGCCCGATAGACGGGGGTGATTCATTGAAGCGTTCTGGGCGGCGTCGGCAGAGGCGGATCCGAGGGATCGATCTTATAGCATCTATTGACGCACTCACTAACAAGTGGGTAAGCGTTTGTGCAAGTGCACGCTCGGAGCCAGGCCCCGGTGGGGCTTCGGCGCTGGTTTTGTCGATTGGCGGGGGGCTCCATCGGGCGTCAGCCCATGGAAGGGGGAGTTGGTGTATTGTCGTTCCGGTCGGGATACCTGGGGCGTGTGGCGCGCGTGCGGTCATTGCGTCTGTTTTTAGTGCCATGGCTGCACTGGTACCGACTTTGTGTTTTTTTCTTCTCGCGAAGGGCGTGGGTGCGAGGCCGTGCTTTTGGTATTGTGTGTTCTCGCGAGTAGAGGGGTCGGGGGGTGACTGGGTCTGCAGGGTGTGATCTTCTTGGTCTAGGTGTGAACCGTCGCGGGGTGGTGGTCGCGACCATGCCTTACGTCTGTGTCCAGCAAAAACTTGCTTCGGGTAGTAGAGGCAAACGAGTGGGTGGCTCGCTGTCGCAATGTAGGTGAGCCATGATCCGATTTAGTTGCGGAAGCTTTCTGTGGTTAACTTAGTGGGACGGCTTGGGCTGAGCCCGTGCCGCCAGGTACTGCCCTTAGCTCTAAGGTCGTCGGTTAGTCGGGTGCGTTTCTTTGGTTTGGTGTACGTTCTCCGTTAGAACACCACTACGGGGAGTGGGCGGCGGTTCCCCCCCTGTTGTCAGTTCTGAGCACCTGATTCCTCTTTGGTGGCTGGTTGCCCTTTGTGTTTTCAGGCCCCCTACGAATCGGGTGGGGTTGTCCGTGGCGTTCTCACGGTTGATCTTGATCTGTCGCTTTAGTGAGACGGAGGCCCCAGCGTGGTCGCCCGCTGTGGGCTGTCTTTTCTGGGTCTTAGTAGCGTCGTTCGTGGGGGTAGGTCGTCATACGGTTCGGCCCGGCAAGGGGGGGGTTGATGGAGTACCTCTGGGTGCTATTCTCTACAGGAATGGGCGATTGAGGGGTTCCTAGTGTTCGCTTCGTTTCTACCGCTCATCACCTGTCGATTACAGGGGGGGGCGTCATCAAGGTAGCGCTCTGTTGCCGGAGTGGGTGGTGTGCATCTCGGCGCAGGGTATAACGCAGCGAGGACCCGTGGTGATCTCGAATTGGTCGGCTGGAGGCCACGGTTATCCAAACCCCCTCTGAAGAGGGTTCATTGGCTGGACTGGTCCTTGGAGGTCTGGGCTGACGTGTGTGGCTGCACAGTCGAGATAGGGGTATGGCGTGTTCTCGGAGTTCGCTTCATGTCGGTGTATAAGGGGCGCGGGGAAGTCCGAGGTATGTTGCCAATTTGCTTCTTATGTTATGGGGCGTGGGTGGGTAGTCGCTGGCCGCGGGAAGGGATTTGGGTCGTTCTTGGGGGGACCGTGCGGTGGGCCCATCTGTAGGTTTGCATGTCGTGTGGAGCGAGCGTAGTCTGTAGGAGCCGGTCGCTCAGTTCGTGCCAGTTACGTCAGGTGAGTTCGGGGCGCCGAGATCTGGTTTGGTGGCCTTACAGCAAGTTCCTACTCGTTAGTGGCCTGGGGGCCAGTAACCGTAGAGACCATGGACTGATTTGTCGCTTCCAAAGGGGAATAGAGGCAGCTCGACGGGGCCTCAGCCGGGTTATGTGGGCGGTGGGGGTCTGGGGGGCGGGGGTGGGGTGGGAGTGTTAGTGGCTTTTAGTATCCACTGCACCCCTGTTCTTTTTCGACTCCCTCACTACCATCTCTTGAAGGTTTTTCGCCTCCCATTTGTTTTGCCCTAGGTCCTCGGCCTGCGCGACGTGCCGCAGAATGGACCCCGTAGGATACTGCCTCTTTCCCGGGACTCATTGCGGCGTTGCCCTGTACTGTTTTGTTACTATTATGCCACTCTTTTGTCCATCGTCATGCGCCACCGTCCGTCTTTGCTTCACCCTTATTAGCTGAGCTATCCAGTCTTTGACCCCTCGGGTTGCAGGTATTCACATCAAAGATTGAACGAATCTGCGCTTTTTATGTTCTGGTTTTTTAGTTGTTCGCGTAATCGTTTGCTGTGGTCGCCTATAGGTACCTAACTGTATCTAGACGCCGTGTTGAGTTCACTCCTTTTCGCCGGGTTGTTATCTGTGAAATAAAGTCTATTCAAGCTGTATGGTGATCCTTCCACTTTACCCGCAAGTGGACGGTGTGTTTGCTCGTCAGTTTCTATCTCAGTGCACCCCGGCACATTCCGAGTTAACGATGATCGAGACTTGGCAGGAGGTATCCGCCTTCGTCTAGAGATAATCTGGCAGTCATTGACAGCGGCGGAGAGGCCGTAATGTCTCAGAGTGGTTGGCAGTATCCGTTAATGCTAGCCGCTTGGAGGGGGTTGGGGGGCGTTCAAGTTTATGGATCTCGGTCGGAGGAACGTTGCGCGAGTAGGCAGCGTGATTACTGTGGTGGTGGCCCGGCGGCGGGCAGCGAGCCGCGGTTTCGAGTGGGGTTGTAGCGGGTCGGTCTCTGCTGTCGGGGAGGAGCGAGCGAGAACGGAGTAGGGTGGGCGCTGGTGGCGGGGGGGGGGGGGTGGGGTTGGGAGGAGTGAGGGAAAGATGAAGGGAGGAAGGGAGAAAGGGGGGGAGAGTGTATATATTTTTCGGTCCATCGCCTTCGAATTAATATTTTGCCTTCGGGGGCTGTCCGGGAAGTGGTGTACATGAGTCATCTGCCCACCGCCCGAAGGTGTTGGCTTTGCCTGTCTACGATTTGTGGTTGATTACTCCACGTGCCTTGCCGGCCCAGTCTTACGTTCGTACACCCGTAGCGCCAACTTCGGCGTAAGGTTTTTTTTCCTTGTAGCTCCACTAATTGACAGTTTTCCCTCTTTATTTTGACCTTGTTATACCGCAGGCGCGGCCGTGGTAGTTGAAGTTGGGTCGGGATATCGCGCTGGGGAAGAGGGGACAGGTCTGGGACGGGGCGAGGGAGTTCTTCTCATGCGTGGGATACAATAGCCCTCCGTGTGATGTGCGTGGGGGAGGCTGATTCCGTGCTTGCCGGTTCCACATACGCCGGCGCGAAGCTCCGAGCATCGCAAATCCCGAACTTAGACTACGCCTCACGCTTCCAACGATCAAATATCTACGACGCTGTCCCGCATTGACTATCTGCTACTCCCCGTTGTGCTGTCTGGGAATCAAAAACAGTGAGGTTCGTCATGAGTATATCAGTAACAGATGGGGTTATCGTACGGGTGCGAGGCTTCCAAGGCATCTACCGGGCGGGGTGGGGTTGTGGCGAAAGAAGGATTGTCTGGCCACAGTGGAGAGGAATGAGTACGCATAGCAGGTCTAGGGGCTACTTTAAAAAACAATAAAAAGAATCCAGTAGTGGTGTCTTTTTGAGGCTCTCAGCTGCGGGGGGTAGGGCTTGGGCCGCGGGATCGAGTCTTGTGCGAGTTGGTCGGTTACAGGATTCTCAGGTGGGCTCGGGGTTATCCGCGGCCGCGTGGTTCTATCATGCTACGGAGTGCCTGTTGGTTGGGTTTCCTCCTAATGCGCTGAGCGAGTTATTGCACCGTTATATGCCTGATCTCGTCCAGCTATTAATCGCTACCTGTTGCCCGGGTTGTTACCCTGGCGAGTCACGCTTGATACTGAGGGGGCGGGTATATTGCGTAGCCTCGTGCGGGTGAGGAAGCTTTCGCTTTGGGGTCTTCGGATGTTGGAGCTAAGTTTTGCTATGGCCGTCCCCAGTGCTCAGGAAGGGGGGGCGCGGCATGTCCGTCCAGCGGGACAATGCTCATGTGTAATGCTGTGAGCTAGGTCTGTAGTAGTGCTGAGCAAGGTCAGTTTACTGTGTAGGGGTTTGCGGCTATGTTCAGGTTGCGTATGATCTCCAGTTCCTTGGTTCTCGGATTTCGGCAGGGCAGCACTGCGCGCACTGCGCCCAGGCCAGACTCCGCGGGCGGTTGACCCGTTGTGGGGGTGGGGTATGGGTGCGCGCACCGCACGGGTCGCGGGTGTTACTCGTATTCGGTCGACGTGCAGTGTTCGTGCGGGCGAAAGACTCGCCTGAGGTTCTCGTGCCAGCTTGGTGAATTAACCGCAAGTCGACGCCTTCAGGTGCAAACGGTCCACTCGTGCGTAAGCCACAGTGTTGTGATTGTAGGGAATACGATTCTAGCGGGAGTGCAAGTGACTTGTGTGAGTGGGTCAGAATGAGGACGGATCTTAAGTAACATAGCAATGACCTGTGCGAACAATCGGTGCTGTCGTCCGCCGGTGGGTTTCGGTTTATCGGTTGCTTGTGCTCCAGAGTCGGCGTACGCACCGATAACAGCCTCCGTTACTGTCTCACACGCGGCTGAAGGGTCGGATTAAGCTGAGTCAATTATGGCCGTGAGAAATCTTCACCAGAAAGGAGGGGCACATTCGGGATATAGTTAGTCGAAATGCTCAACTCTAGCTATTGACATATCTTAGAGTAGCTTTGTCACCCTAGTTACTGCCGTGCATTGTGCTTTATCCGAGTCCTTGCTAAGGTCTCGTCGAGCATGTGATTCTCTGGGGGTCTCTCTTTTGCCTGGCGCCACTCGCCTGATGAAAGTTCCCGCTCAACCACTTCCCGGCCACCGAGGTCGCTTAGCTTATCTATCGCCCACCCCCCCCTGACTCCGCAAGGACCACATTACGGGCCAACAGACTAGTATGACGACGTATGCCGTAGGAGGCGCTAGCGAATTTATAAAGGCACTTTACAAGGTTGAGCGTTCAGCCGATATCCGAACGGCCATTTCCTTTCCGGGACCCTCAGCACACGATCGCCCTGCATAATTGCCGTACAAAACAAACAGGTGAATGCTGGACGGGAAGCGGATGCTTTCGCCGACATTCTTACCATACCCGGTTCTGATTGTAGAATGCTGCCCGATTCCCTGAGCACTTATTAACTTGCCTCACACGAGCTCTGGTCGTCTGTAGGCTACTCTGTCGGAATAACGAGACTCCTTGGTCGATGCGACGTGACCTCGATACTCGTGTTACGCTCCTCCACGACTCTACAGTGATTGGAGGTGAGATTATATTGGAGGGCGAACTGATGGAAACGGTGGGGCCACAACCATTGGTAGGTGATACCAGGAGGGAAAGGGGCGTGCAGTTCCGGGATGGGTTATTTTGTGGGGTCATTGCGGCGACAAACTTAGCTCACATTGTTCTTACACCCGTGCCCGACCTGAATACGGTCCAAGGTCACAGTTTCCATCAACTAACCTGTGCAGGAGTTACTTGTACTTTTGAGTGGTTATGAGTTCGGCAAACACTGCGGTTGGCCAGTGAGTTGGGATCAACAGATACTTACGAGGGCAAGGGCCAGTTTTTATTTGAAATTAATATTTCATACATGGTCGGCGATAGCGTGATTAGGGCGGGCTGGAATTGGGGAGTACTTAGTGGTGCCATCAGATCTTTGGTGCGCGCGTCGACGTGGTTCTGCTTGGACTTACCAATGGCCCTGCGCGGGAAACTATGAGCCTCTCAGTTCGATTGCTTTCGCGGCCTTTGCGGGGCCGTGTTGCTATGGGAGCGCTTCGAGGGACCGCGATTTGCTGGAGTGGCGTGTGTGGTAGAGGCTTTAATTACGGAACCATCTACCGCCCATGCCTACTGTGTTCTTATGGGACAAGAACGTTTCATTCTTGACCTCCCTAGCCGTTTATTGCTGAATAAGAACGTGTCCCTCGTAAGTCGGGGGCTAGTCGTTGATGTCTAATTAAACGTGGTGTTGCGCCTTAAGAATACCGCGGTGGGGCGGAGAGCTCATTACACTCCCGTACTCTCCTATTTGACAGGGGTTCGGTTTGAGCTTGTAAGTAGTGGAAGCGTGAGTCGTGTGGGGGATAGTCAGATTTGGTATAGGCAATTGGCCCGAGTATCGAGTACTCTCGTGGGGACTCTGACACCCTCGAGGCGTGCGAGTTCATGGCGGATCTACCTAGATGCCATTTATCCCTTCAGTTTCGCGGTGGAATTCGGGGAGTGGAAGCCCGTTATGTTGCGGGGGGCTTGGGTGGCGTATTTCGCTGTACGTCGGTGAATGGCCATCTGGATGTACCCACCCGTCGTGAAAGACAGCGCACGGATCAACTTTTCCGTACACACCGACGCCATCTAGCGCTCGTAATACTCAATCGGTTTCAGGGGAAGTGGCGTGACGCGTGGCGCGTTGAAAGGGGACGTGCGTTTCGTTTCACACTGTACGGCCCCATGGATCCAAGCGGAGATGTCCGGTAGGTGAAAATGCGCGGAGTGGTTATGTATTCATAGATTCAGGCCAATAGCGTCTTCGCCGAATGGACGAAACGGTAGGAAGGGGTGGATTGTTCGGGATCCCGGTGGTTCGCCGAGGCCGGCTGAGAGAACCGGTGAGACTAGCGCTAAGGGATCGTGCTGCGTAACAGCATAGGAAACGGTCGCTTTGGACGTTTCGGGGGACTCCTGTAATTGGCGGGTGGTGGCGGGGATGCGGTAATTGGTGTTGACACTACTAGTCGATCAGGACGGAGAGGAAGGGGGGTGCGCCGGGGGGGTAGTAAGGACCACGACGGGGATACTTTAGAAAAAACGTTGCTGACGAAAATGCTGCCCGTCCTTATTTTTTTTTGTGATTCTTAAGTTTAACGAGTATGACTTCCAAAGGAAAAGAAGGAGAAGAGAAGAGAAGGGGAAATAGGGAAGTAAGTGGGGGGAAATGGAGATGGGGAATCGCTGTGGATTATTGTAGAGTCTTGGTTGTTAACGCTGAAAAAAAAACGGCGGATAGGTTTCTTTTTGGTTATAAAAGAGTTATTGATATGATGTTCTTAGGTTTTTTTGTTATGTTTATTTGTCTTTTTCTTCTTTTTTGCCACATCTCATATTGACACCTATGACAATAACGTTTCACGTTTCGCAGTATCTCATTATCCAACATCGGGCATGGCTCCCTTTGGCTTGGCTTCCATAGCACACACTGCGGCAACAAATGACTTGGAGAGTAATCGCGCTTGTGGGGGTGGCTAGGAGGGGATGGTATTGGGTGGCTGTTGTCGTGTTGAGTAGAGAATTGTCGTTGGTGTCGTAGTAATCTAGGTGGGGTGGGGTGGTTGGTGGTTGGGGAGGGCAGGTTGCGGGGTTTGGTGTGGGGGGTTGAGGGTGGGGGGGGGGGTGGAGGTCGTGCTGGGGGGGATGTGGTTGTGTAGAAGCCTAACTGTGACTAAATTAAGATTGAAAACCAATGTCATTTTGTATAAAGTTGCGTGATAAGTTAAATTTATAAATTAATGAAAAAGAGGAAAAGGAAAACAGATTTTCCGTTAATTCACGGAAAAGAACGGAAAAAGAAAAATCTGTTGTTGTTAGAAAACAATAAGAAGAAAAAACCAAAAAAAAAAACATAAATAAAAAATCTGTTAATTACTGGAAAATTTCAAAAAATTTCTGGCAGCAATATTTCCGGGAGAAAAGGGGAAAATTTTTTTTTTTCTTTGTGTGGTTCCCCGAATTTTCCGTACATTTTAAAATTACGGAAAAATTATGTTAGAAATTAACATACCAAAATTTTTTGTCCGTACGTAAGATGACGAAAAATTTCTGTTAAAAATTACTGGCTCAATTTCCGTTCTATTTTTAATTGACCAGAAGGAAATGTCTGTAAATTTACCATAAAAATGACTGGAATGGACTGGAATCTGGACTAAGGAAAAAAGGAAAATACTGCTTGCTGCCAGAAAATTCTCCGAAATTAGTACGGAACGGAAATATTTTTAACAGGTTTGTCGTATAATGACCCGTCATCCACTAGGCGGCAACAATAGTGCCAAAGCTTATCAAGGGTTTAAGCCGTTTTCAAAACACTTTAACTTACATTTGCTGTTTGTAATCCCCAGTGTGAGCTTCGGTATAGCAACCAGACCACCAAAACATTGAGCGCGTGGATTAGCACTCGTTGGTGGTGGCGCGCTTATCCCTTGCATTGCTTATTGGCAGTTAGTTGCCCCAATGTCTATCATGGAGGATGGGAGCTCCGGGATGAGGGCCGGGAGCTGCGTGGTACTCCTCCAATCCAAGAGTTGACAGAATTGTGAGTTTATATGAGAACATTGCACAAAGTACAATAGCAAGATTGTGATGATTGAAAATCCATCGGTTGTCATCACAGATTACTTGATGCAACTGGTCGCTTAATTGGCAACAGTTGCAACTTTTGGGCTATAATAACATCAGGCATGATTTGTTGAATCAGAGTATACACTATATCACAAGACCCTTGTTGTGGATTCATTGGGATTCAGCTTGTTGTGATCACTACAAGGTCGGGTTAAGTGGTGGGTTAATGGAGGTGGGAGGCCTTCACTGTGTGACAAATTCAGGTTGTGTGATAATCTGAAACTTTGTTTCAAGTAGTAACATTAAAGGGAGAAAGGCGGAGGATCTGCTCCTCTCCGGTTTGTTTCTCCCTGCTTTCGCCCTGGCTTCGGGTGGGCAGGGTGGAAGAGAAAAGAAGGTGCTTTGGCAGAAAGTATTTCGGACTGAGTGGTTGTGATGCTGCTGCTTGCTAGCCGCTCGACGATCATTTCATAGTACTACCCCTGCTCGGCCTGTGATGCCTGCGGTGTTCTATCATGTCCTTCCAAACACAGTGGTTCTATAAATATGATTACAGCCAGGGGTTGGGTTGGTACTGATTTGTGTACAATATGTGGCCCTTGTCCTTGTCTGCAATGTGTGCTTCCGAGCATTGGGCACACAAGACCAAAGAGCATGCCTCTCAAGAAGCATCCGCGATCCATTTGCAGGCTCGAGCCCCACGCCGCGACCAAAGTGAAAACCCAGATCGGACGACACCGGTTTCCAACCTGCTGAGACACCGCACTCAGCCCACGAGGATCCAGCCCCCCAGGCGGACGAAAGGGAAGACCGCTCACCAGTTCAGTACCAACAGGGACGCCACTTGGTTGATAACAAGTGATCTCTCCACAAGCAGGACACCCTACCCAGCCTCAAAGGCCCTAGAGAATGTTCAAGGCCCGGGTGGGAATTTGTAAGAAACTCTCTTGGATTTAAGGCGGTTAGCAACTGGGTCCTGTCATCAGACATTGAGGTTACTTCACATGGCCATTACCCACAGCTGATGCTCTCCGCAATGGCCCGCCACACCACGCGACGTAGGTCCTGGCGAGCGAGCCGACCCCCCCCCCCAGAACGGGCAAGTCAATCGTCCCGCAGGAAGGATGCACAAGGTGTCCGGTTTGTTGAGCTGTTGTTGATCTTGTGATCATAGAGCGGTCGAATAAAACGAGTACCACGTCTCGTTGACGTCAATTTTGCCAATGAGTATTACAAGAGAGCCCTTGACGACAGTCAAGCCTACACAGTCGAGTTATTTTGGCCTTTGATGTTATCATGTTAAATTCATAAGTAGTTTCGGCCAATCAGGGGGATCAGTTGCATCAAAGAAGAAATGTGATGACGCTGATGTTTTGTATCTTGATTTAAATTTACACTCCCACATTCTTAGTAAGCTCACTTGTCATCCATTGATGGCGGGTAACAGCTCCCAGCACTCCATGATAGACATTTAGGCAACTGCCAAGTATCATGTAGAGAGGAGAGAGACAGTTGTGCCACAAATGCTCGCTGCTCTTGCTTTGTCTGGTTGCTGATCGATACCATAGTGAATGTGGGGTTTGGGCAAAGCAAAGGTAGTGAAAATGCTTTTTTTTGAAAGGTTTAATTAAACTTGATAAGCTTGGCACAGAAAGTATTGTATTGTGTTGCGGCCAATGTGGAATTAGATTTTTATGATACGTGGTTGGCAAAAGTGGCAAAAAACAAAAACCATCAAAGCTAAAGGTTTTGCCACAACTTACAAGGCTAACTACGGAAGCATTCACAGAAAATGCCAAGCATGCCCATTTTGATAAGTTATGATTGGAAGGCGATCATAGATGAGAAATCCCACCCCTCCTGAATCCCTGCACCTATGGATTGGTCTCCATACCAAATAAGCTATCGGACTATATATTCATGTGACACTTTTGGCGGTAATAGTTTAATTAGACTCCGTGACCCAGAAAACAGCCATTTTAACACAAAAAATTGTCTCCTATGTGCGTATCAAACGATTTTTGTTTTTTTTTTAAGGATTTGCCTTTGAAAAGTTTCGGCAATTTGGGAAAAATGGCGGCCTAAGGCAAATAGCCACATGACTATCATTATCATCGGACACTTTTGCAAATAGTTTAATTGAACTCCTTGACAGAAAAACATTACATTTTAACACCAATTGTATCCTTATGTGCTTATAATATGATTTTTGAGGACTTTTGCCTTGAAAAGTCGGCCATTTTGGAATGGCGGACGGCCTCTTCTTCATAAGCACATAGCTATTTCATGATATTTCATATCACCGACAATTTTGGGAATAGTTAATTGAACTCCTGAGCCAGAAAACATGCATTGTAACACCAAATTTTTTTTTTTTTTTTTTTTTTTTTTTTAAATTTTTAAGGATTTTGCATTTGAAATGAAAAGTCGGCCATGTTGCGAAAATGGGCGGCCTAAGCAAATTGCTATGACTATCATATTCATCGAACACTTTTGGGAATAGTTTAATGAAAGTCCTTGACCCAGAAACTAGAAGAACATACATTTTAACACAAATATTTTACTCCACATGTGCTGTAATGTGATTTTTAAGGAACTTTTGCCATGAAAAGTCGGCCCATTTGGCAAATGGCGTCGTGCGCAAATTGCCACCACTTTTCATTTTGTCATCATGCGTTTCAGGAACTACAGAGCACCAATGGTCGATTGTAGCTATGAGTAGCAAATGTTATTATTCCGGCCCTGGTTGCTCAATCTAAGCATCTTTTTCACCCCATGCTGCTGCATATCACTCAAGACACCGAATCTTCATTTTAGTAAGAATAATTCTAGCCAAAGGGGGGTCCCAGATTTCGGCCCGGCGTCCGTACTCTGCTTATTCTAGCACATCATTATAGTGGAGACAAGAAGAAATTCTATATCAAAAAAGTGTACAGTCCAAAAGAACACTATTTTGTTAAAGGGCGGTTAAAAGTTTCAAATGGGCTCACCAATGAGAACATCGCGGATGTTGTGTAAACATCGAATTTGACTGGTGTGAACGGGAACGTATATTCATAATGGTAATAGTCAAGAAAAGTGCTGAAAGAATCTTCAACCTATTTCTCAAAATGCAAAGTTTTACGCCTTCAGTGTGACAAATAAAAACACCTTTATGCTCATAGAAGGCGATATAGGTATCCAGGGATGTGTTATGTTTGGGCGAGGTGTTACACAGCGAGACTTTTAATGTTAGAGTTTAACACGGCGTAAGCAATCACTTACAATTGATATGACAACGTGTTTGCGTGACTTCAAAGCGACTGAAGTTGAAGTGATAGTCTCGTATTGAACGAGTTGAGTATCCAGCGTTTCGCCTTCAAGAAAAACAGTGAGTAGTAGAAGCATCGCGTGCGTATGGATGTGGGAATTCTCGTGTTCAATCAATCCATAAACAAAAGGATTCCACATTCAAGTACAAGCACCCTGACCAAAGAGGTTCTATATAGAGAGGCAACAACGTTACGTAATCTTTAGAAATTCATCGTCTCGCATGTTTTGCGACCACAAAGAGGAAAACTAGAGTCCAACATAGAAAGAAATGGCTGCCTCCGCTTTCTTCCACATACTGTGGGTTGACGCTTTGCATATACACTTATCGATAGTGATACAAATTGAGGTAGGTTTAGCGGTGGCACGGTGTAATAATAGTGCACCTGGATCATTGTTCTCAGATACGCACTCGCCTGAGGTGCTTAGGCGCGCTTAGGTGAAAGATGTATTCTTTGAGGCGGTTTATTAAATCAAGACGGGACTGGGACGTGTCCATTTAATTCGTGTGTGGCCTGGGTTAGGACAAAATTTAAACCCACCCAATAGCACCCAACATCCAACAAATATATTTTGCCGGATTGGTTTGTATCGAATTGACATTATGTGTGTATACAAGCACCCAAATAAGATTATTCCGTGCAATATTCAAAATGTCGCGCCCAGCACGGACGACTGGTTTTGAATGGGCTTCACCCCCTTGCACACGACGGCAAACGCATCTAACCCCCCGATGCGCAACAGAAACGTAAAAGCACAGCAGTTTGGGTGTTTTGAACAAATCCCATAATTACATTGCATGGTCTACATTGTCTTTACAAAACACATGTCAGTATTTAGGGATATTAAAAATTGTTCAAGAAGTTTAAGAACCACGAGACATTCCATGATATGCCAAAAAATTGCCTAAGTTACTAACGACTGGTGGGCTAAAATGAGTGTAAAAAAGTTCGAGTTTTATGTGTAAGAATGTGATTTTTGTGGGTCACATAACCCTTATTGAAGTGAATTTCCCAGAACTGGTGCATTGTGAGATTGACTCAATGAAGAGAGAAGATATCAGTAGATTCCCACAATGCATGCATCCATTGGAAGTTTTTGTGCAGGTAGTCATGGGAATAGTAGAGAGAAACACTCTAAAATGCAAGTTTGTGATACGTACTGTCAATTAAGACAGTTTCATCAATAACGATTCACATCAGTACCTGTATCGCAAGCCATAAAGGCCATAACGTAGTGCTGCAAGCGTTGCGAGAAAGTAGCAACGCTTTGCGAGAAAGTAAGCACGCGTGCGAGAAAGAGCAACGCGTTGCGAATTTCGGGCAAACGCGTGCGACCGTCGGACAATCAAAATGCATGAATTTCTGTGACGTATTTCAAAAAATAGACCCACAACGCGTTTGCCTAGTATTTGAAACGCGTTGCAAACCTTCACACGCGTTGCGACCTTCACACCGCGTTCAAAATC
>JAMKCH010082394.1:0-15008 GCA_023653785.1 Ophioderma brevispina | reverse complement strand
GTTAGTTGTTATTGTTCTTGGCAATTCCATTTAGCGTTCTTCGCCAGAAACATGGAAAATGAGGTCCCCCAGAACCACAATGCCACTCAATTAATGTTATAATTAATAAATTGCACAATTCCGAGTGCAAAGCGGCATTGTGGGTCTTTGGGGGAAAGGCTTCAGATTATGGGGAAAATTTCAATTACCAATAACCATTGAAGGGCCCGTTTTATAAGTGTTACTTAATAAAAGCAATTTTTTTTCGGAATTTAAGTGTTTTTTTTTGTAAAGAGCAAAAGGTAAAACTTGGGAGCATGTCGCTTTATAATGCAAAAACTGACTAATTCATCATTTACTCATGAAAAACTGTAGACGACTGCCTTTCTAATCCCAACAGGCGGCTCAGAAGACCTTCCCAAGTACCTTTCGCCTACAAGTTCGTGTTTCCAGTTGCCACCGGAACCTCTCATAGCAATTACACGTAATCATACTTCCACACAACAAACGTTCCTGTGAGATTAGGAGAGCTGCGCTTAAGTCTAGCGGCCTCACTTTCTAACGGATAGTTATGAACGATCAAGGAAATGGTTCTCGATGCTATGGCCAAATTTTTAAAGGAGTATTTTCCATATTTATTACTCATCTTGAGAAATTCCTTGAAAACCAGCCAAAAAACCAACTTTACCACGAGGGAATTTATAATGTATGATTGAGCGAATAGGAATTGGGTGAAACGTCCGCTAGCGGACATGATTAGAACAGCAGCGCGTAATACGAGACTACTTACAGGACTACGTCACAAGCCGGTATCAGCTTTGTGTTGACAAATTTCGAATGTAATGTCGTAATAGTTTTTTGCCACATGCATGATTCCCTACCTCTAAAGATAAATTTCTAGTAAATACAGTTTCATGAAATCTATCAGAATTTTTATGATTTGTAAACTTTTGTTGGCAACATTGGGTAAGAACTCGATAAAAAAAACTGCATGAGAATGGACGGTAACCGGGGAAAGGTGACTGAGGTCTCGGCATGGATGCATTGATTGTAACCATCGTATCTAGGGATATCGGACTTTTATGTTTGTTTTCTTTTGGAACGTGAATAAAAAAGGGTCTTTGATAAATTTCAAATTCAGGTGCAATACTTAACATAAAGTTTGTGTACCATTCGTAACCATGTACTCTGTAGTGTAGCGTAGGCTAGGTTGTGTGTACACTTGACTCGTAAGTTACCTCCACGGTGAAAGACTAAGAAATGTGGGTCAACACGGGACTTCATCAGTCGATAATATGGTTTGGACGCAAAGAGAGTATGGGGGCTGACTTAAGCGCTTGCTGGTCCTATCCCATAGCATAAAGCGAAGCATAGATCGGAAACTCGCCCAAATTTGTGGCTCCAAATGCATCTGTTTGGGTAGACGTTTCATATAATATAGAAGTCCCATGGACTGCAAAGAGGTATTACAATGTCCGTCATCCGGTATGACGTCCCTGTGAGCGCTGACGGAATGAATGGCAATACCTCATTTGCATCCATGGACTTCTATATGAAAATCTACCCTTGTTGGCCCATGGCGCAAGACTGTGACATGATTATGCCTTGCTTATGGAATTATTCAGTGAGTACAAAAATGGTATCCACTGAATTATGCATGGATGGCGCGTCAAAGCATAAATGACACGCACTTGGTCTGTTAAGCCACGGCAGGTTGTATGCCTACTCAGTACTTTCATATGGATTGCAATGGCCATAAAAATTGTGATAAACTGGGATGTTTGGTTTTAGGACTGATGTTGAAACGCATATAGGTCGGGCGGGAAGCCATTAGGTGGCTTTCATAGACCTAAAACGAAAATCATTGCGTGAAACTAAGGTTGATGAGATCAAATAAAATTGTGGTGCCCATATTTTACCATTGTAAGCCGGACTATGAGTATGGCAGGACTATATTTCTACACCTGGTTTAGGGACTTAGAGAATATTATACGAGTATATATTATTGTTTGACTGATGGTAAATTTGTTTTATTTGTCATAGGTGAACTAATTAAATAAGGGATTCAGCGATTGAAATATATAATTTTTTGTGCAGTAATTACAAATGTCTCTAGAACTAAGGATAGTCATCTAAAATGCTTAATTCAAAAAGTTTAGATGAATGGATTTGTGTTTTCATGCAGTTACATATTTATGCACGTGTACAGTGCCATTAGGATACCGTGTATAACAAAAATCGGAATCCGGAATTTAATAACAAAGTGGGGATGTTTATATGAAGGGACTTGTTTTTAGCTTAGTTATTTTACCAGTATTATACTCGAGTCAGTGGTGTGTGACCCCGTACCATTTTGCGGAGGTGAAAAATTCAATGAGGCGCAGGGGACTTCTGTAATCATGTTATTTTGAGCATGATAAAGGTGCGTTTCCCATACATGAAATGAAAATGTATTAGTGGGCAGGTGAGCTGGTTAAATGGACCGGAGGGGTCCTCCAAGATTAATCGTGTGGCACGTGAATTTGAATTTTTCATTTCCGTTAGAGCCCTCTCCTATTCGCTTTGGATAGGTTCCAAAACTCCCGGGGGACGAACGTATCAACGCGAATCGAGATAGTATGTGGACGAAACAATTATTGCATAGCAAAAAAGAACAATGATTTGTGTGAAAAATGAGTGCGCCCTCATCGGGGAAATCTCTGAGTCTTTAATGCCGTCATCATCCAAGTATAGTTTTGAACCGTACTCGTCGAGTTCTTCCAAGAGTATAATAGATTAAAATGTCTCACAAAAGAAATGTATTTCAAATATTTCTGATATTGAAAAGGGATTGTTTGTTTATTACTTAGGCCGTTCGTAACAGGAGTCCTTAAAAAGGAGAAGCAAAAGAGAAAGGAAAAGGAAAGGAAGAGGAAATGAAAAGAAAAGGGTATTTTTTTAAAAAAATTAGCAGTAAAAACTTATTTTTTGTAATTTGGTGATTTTCTTCGTAATTAGCACCCTTTTGGTATTTGTTTATGGTGCAACAGATTTTTATGTAGGGCCCAATAACTTGGCGTATCCACCAATTCAAGTTCATTCCGATTTTGTTTTGGTGCAATGAGAAAATGTCGTATCAGCAGTGGTTCCCATATAGGCCAGTGGGTCAAAGCGAATTTAGTCCGCTCTGTACGGGTCCATTTCATTAGTTATACTCATCCTTATGCATCGTAATGATCATTGCCCACTCCAGGATTATCAGATTTTTGTAGTTCCCTGTATATATACAACGACCACACGTAGGTGGTGTCGAGCCAGCGAAGCATGCAAGCCTGCGATTGTGTAGGTACCTATTTCATTTTAAATCCCCCTCTTGTTTTGTGTTATGTTCGGAACACGAATTTTATTTTGTTTTTTTTTCTTGTTTTACAAATTCTATTCATACTATAGAGTTTGGAAGACTTTTACTTTTTATTACATTACGGTAAAAAGGCCCAAAAAATGAGAGTTACTAAAAAAAGGGTTGTAAGCATGTAAGATTAATATTAATAAATATTGGGCTAATAGCAGAATTCGAAGTTGGATTTTGATTGGTTGGTTCTAAAAATTCTTAATTTCTATTCTTTGTTTCTGTAAAAGTTAGTATAGGCTATAATGGTTTTATAACAATGTTGCGAGCACTCAGTCTCATTTTTTCAATAAAAATTCAACTCTTTATTTTCATACAAATCACAGTCATGATAATAAAGGCACAAATTTACACGTGTAAATTTAATAAAATGGTAAAAAATTTATAATCCCAGAATATGTACAGGTTATCAACAAAGTAGAAAATGATTTATACTATTTGAAAACAATTTAATTTTTGTTTCCATTTCTCAAAGTAATTTCCCAAATCCCAGAATATAATCACAAACTTAGAAAGTAATTTGTACTTTTTAAAAATATTTTTGTTTCCATTTCTCAAAATGATTTCTCAAAGTAATTTCCAAAATCCCAGAATAAATCACAAAGAAAATTATATTTTTTACAACAATTGGTTTTTATTTGCTCAAAAGTCAATTAAGAAATCCCAGAATATGTTCTATCTATCTATTATCTAGGCTTTGTCCATCCACTGTTGGAATGTAGCCCTCCTCATGATCACACCACACGTTTCTATCTTCTTCTACTCTCGCCCATGACGCCATACAGACTGTTCCCAATAAAAATATAAACAATCAAAAATAAAAAATTATAAAAAAGATAAAACTGTGCCATTTTGCAGCTTTTTGACGTTATTGTTAGACAAGCTTCCTAAGGCTAAATCCTCGCTTTTATTCCATCCCAATTTCATTGACCCTAAGCGGAGCTATTGTCAGTGAACACAGAGGATAATTACCACTGGGCCACTTTCACCTGAAGATTCAAGACACTAAAGGTATAAGACGTGTAGCATCTTGGGGAATAAAACAAAAAGAAATATGTTACAGATTCAGAGTGAATGTATTATCATGCATGACACTAATCAATATATTATTTCTTCAGTGAAAGGACCAGAAATATTATGTTGTGGGTGAAATGAGGGAGGTCCACTATAAGGCGGACAATAAAGTATGAAAGCATGGAAATTTGGGATTTGACTGCGAACTAATGTAACAAGTTACAGCAAGTTGTGTGGACAAAAACGGCTTGTCTACAGCGGTTGTGTGGACAACGCTCTAAGTGTGGAGGGACAAACTACCCTTTTTCCCATATTCCACCACTGCCTCAAGCTGCCAGGGAGGAATATTGATCAAGAAAGCAGTGTTCAAACAAAAAGGAAAATAAGGAAAGGATGGTTGTTGGTTCAAAGGTCTCAGTTACTTTCAACAAGGGGGTTTTATGGTTCTACCTTCTGCTGAACCCTGGGAGTAAAGCTGCGAAAAACAAGAACTGTTTGAATAATATTTCAATGCTACATGTATTCTTAGCAATTTGCGCCATATAAAAAGTTATAAATTACGTTCAATCACAAGAAGCGCACTTTAAGGACTTACTTTTTTTTGAATTTTCAATAAAGAATGTTCTGGAAAGGTGATTTTCAATGGCAACTTTTGTTGATATCAGGATATAGCGAAAAACTGGCCCAAACAGGTTTTTAAACGTCTCAGATAATTGGCATTAATCCTGAACCAGGACCCCCAAAATACACCAACTAAAAATCTCATGAAGCTGGAACACTCCTAAAAGAGAAATCAGTAAAACTCCAGTGAGATGAAACTTAGAGTTTTGGACAAAAAAAACCAAACAAAATCTTGATTGTATAGTTTTTTTTTGGGACAGTCTGTATATGATGTTGGTTCATCTCTCCTCCACGTTTTTTTTTTTTTTTGTGTTTTCTGTCTGCTCTCTTCTTTTTTCCCATCTTGGTTGCCCTTCTAACAATTTCTTTGTCCATCTGTTATGATTTCTTCTGGGCCACATGTCAGAAAATCCATTTTGATTGTTTGACTATTATCAAAATGTTCTGGCCACACATTGCTCCTGATGGTGAGCCACCTACATGTACTTGCTCGCAGTGAGATGTTGCCAACATTTGCCGTTCCATTGCTCTCTGGGCGAATTGTAGATTGTTTTCTAGGTTATTTAGTTAATGGCATGTTTTGGGATCCATACGCATGTTAGAAGGACAATTGATTATATACTTTTCCTTCTGATGACAAAGGAATATTTTTGTTACATAAGATTTCTTTTATCTTCCAAAAAGCAGATCCATCCAGCTTTTATCATTTTCAAAATATTTCTCTGAAAACAGTCCTTTAACTTCAGTGTTTGAGCCCAGTATTTATACTCCTCAAACTTTCAATTCTGATCTTCAAGGATTGATCTTTTCATCTGTTGCAAAGGTGCCATGCATTTGTTTTCTTTATGGCATTTTTAGTCCCACCTTCTTGCTTATTTATTCAAGTCATTAAAAGTTTGTTTCCATTGTCCTTCACTGGTTGAGGTAGTAAGGCAACGTCATCTGCAAATCGGAGGTATGTTAGTTTACGGGAAAGATTAGTATTCTGCCACAGGCTTAGCAATTTCGGCAACGTAAACGGAATAAAACCGCATGTTAAAGGTGTCGAAATTTTAAGTGGTGGCAGAAAAAAAACTAAATTTCATCCAACTAGTTTTTCTCCATTGATGTTAATACCTCTCTCGTCCAAAGGTAGTTTTTTGAAGAAAGCCTCCATAGCTGCTTGAACACCGTGGTGACAAAGTAATCTCTTGTCTAACTCCCCTGGTTATCTTTACAATTTCAGAAACATCACACTCCAGATGGATACGGATGTTGCATCTTGTGTATAATAATCTTCCAGAATGCAAACATACCCTTCATTTATGGGCCTATTTCTCTCAGTGTTTGGAAGAGATCCGGATGTTTTGGAATCTAAGTAGAACTTCGGAATGCTTTTCTCAGAATCAATAAATCCAATACATAAGTCTAGCGATATTCATTTTGACTTTTCATGAAGTTGATTTATTGCAAGTAGGTTGATCCATGGTTTGAGAAAACTTCATGAAAAACCAGCTGCTCCCTGGTTGATTGTTCATCCACTCTTTCTCTCCAAATTGTTTCATGTGACACAAAGTAAGAAAATGATTTGTAATTTTTAAAACAATTTTTCAATTTTAAAAAAAGATTTCCAGCTTAGCCAGTGAAGCAAAGCGATACTATCGTGCTGCTAGTGCTAGTGTAAACATGGTAAAAGTGTACTTTGCACTGCTTGTAAAACTTCAGTGCATACCAATGCACACACAAAGCTCTGATGGAGCGATACGTCCAGGAGGGCAGTGCAGTGACTATTATTATGCATAAGGATTATTATACTTTGCATGGAGTACGGGCAGGCTAGATTAGCTGTGTCATAATGGTCTGTCCGTAAAATGGGGACAGAAAAGCAAAAGTAACAATTTCTTTTGGGGGCTACCTTTTGGGCCTACTTTTCAAATATCAGTGTTGCAGAAAAAAAAATATTTGTGATTTCAAAAAAAAAATCACAAAAAATTTCCTTTCCATTTTTTTGATGGGAATTGATTTTTTTTTTTGCATTTGAGGAAGAGCGCCCTCAAGGATTAAGCTTACAAATTGAATTATTGGGCATTTTAATGGGAATGGTATTTTTGCATCATTTTGAGGAGACGAATATACTTTACTTGAATGTGGTAAATGTTTCACAGACAAAACAACTTTAAAATCGCCATATGAGAATTCACACTGGTGACAACCATTTCAATGCACTGAATGTGGAATGGTGTTTTCACACAAAAAAGATCAAACGTTTACTGAAACTGTGAGAATTCACCACTGGTGAAAAACCATTTCAATGCACTGAATTGTGGTAAATATTCGCAAGGAAATCAAAATTTACGCCACACATGTGAAAATTCACACTGGCAACAAACCATTTCAATGCACCGAATGGGGATAAAGTGTTTCCACACACATTAATCAACCTTTAAAATAGCATGTGAGAATTCACACTGGTGACAAATACATTTCATTGCACTGAATGTGGTAAATGTTCCACACAGAATGCATTTAAACTGTTACATGTGAGAATTAACACTGGTGGGGACAAACCAATTTCATTGCCACGGAATTTTGGTAAAATTTTTCAAAAAACAAAAAAACACGCGTTTTTAACCTAATTTTAAAAAAAAAAAAAAAAATGGTGACAAACCATTTCAATGCACAGAATGTGGGAAAGTGGTTTTCACACACAGATCAACTTTATAGTCCACTCAATATATGAAAATTACTGGTACCCTGGACAAAAAATTGATAACAGAAGGTTTCTTGCTGTAAATAGCAGTAAAAAGATCTCCAAAACAACATATCAAAAAGGTAGAAAACAGGGAAGGCCTGGCCACAGGACATTGCTAATTTGCATTTTCTACGGTAGATGTATACACCCCAATATTCGGACAAAAAGGTATATAGCAGGCCTTCATTGATGAAAATAAGAGGGAGCTTTCTGTAATAACTCTCCGGATTTATTAGGAAGTCAACAAGGGAGCTCAATTAGTTACATGTCATAACCAAAAAGCCACAGGCCTTTCAAGTAAAGGAGCTCAATTTATGGAGCTCATGAAAGGGCTGATCAGGGAGATGTAGGAGCTCAAGAGCTTATAGCTCTCTCAGAAATTGAAGGTCGATATAGCTTAATAAATGCATGTTTAGGGAGATTTTCATTTTTTTATGGTAGTATTTGAACATTTTTTTTCATGCTATGGCCGGCAAGGTGTGTAGCCACTGCAATTGATATGTTAAAAAAAAGTGGAAAGTGATGGTCATTATTCAAGATGGCCGCAATTTCCCACCAAAATTAATTTGGCAGTCCAGATAGTTGTCCAGGATTCTGCAATCGGGAGTTGGAATCTGTATTTTAGCTAATTTTTATCAGAGGTATTTATGGTATAAATTTGGGCCGCCACTCACAACACACATCACTTGGCTGCCAGGAATGTTTGTATTTTCATGGTTTTATCTCTTTGCTAGGCCTGGATTTTACTACCAGTTTGTTGATATTAACAATTACAGATATACTGATACTTATTTACCCTGGAAACTGGATATATGGAGAGTTTTATTTGAAGAAAGCTCCTGTGATCAAGGACCCACAGTACAGCACATACAGCATATAGCACACAGCCGGTTTCTGTAGGATATATGCATCATATGTATGCTTACTGATCACACAGTGACCACTGCTCATTCAACTATGGCCACTTCATCACAGCGTAGTATGTTTTTGAGTGTTAGAAAGAACAAGAAATGTTTCACCTTGAAGATGGGATTTCACAATTTAACAAAAGCTTGCCTGCATTATGACAAATCTTGGTGAACCCCCATGCAGTCACAAAATAGGGAATTTCTTACAGATGCAACTCAACTTCAACTGACCTACCAAACTACTGTAACTCTTTACCCTACCACCCTGAAAGTAATATTCAGGGAATAGGAGGCCGAAGGGACTAGGTGGATGATATGGAGGACATATTCCATACTGGTAACCATACTTGTGTTTCCTTATCTACACCTAAACATCCACCAATACCACAATTTCCTACATGGAGAACTTGAGAATCTCTCCTTAAGTGTGATCAGGAAAACTGGACCATTACCCCTCATTTGCATAACTAGACCATGATCAATGCACAAGATGCTGAAGTACCCTGTGGATCTCTTACTTGAACTCACACAAAGGAAATGCCAAACAATGGAAAACTTCAAGTGGAATCTACAAACTTAATAACAAGCTGACTTGTTATTCAACCACTGAAACTCAAACTTGGACTGATACAGGTATTAATAGTCAAAAAAACGCAATGGGGGGTGAACTAGGTTTTGTCTTATACACAGGCAGTGGATGAAAAAACAGGAGGACTTAAACAAGCAAATAGTGATCTAACTAGGGACACAATAAATGCCCAAAACAAAGAATGCAGAACAAGCATTCACTCAACTAGATCAATCCAACACAATCATTATGTGAGAGAAAAATTAAAGATTAATCAATGCCAGTAAACACAAGCTTAATGAAAAACTAAAACTGGCTTTCAAACAGCGACAAGCTTTGCAAAGGCTGTATCTTCAACCAAGCCACCAACAACCACAGCTCAGAACTCATTACATGTTCTTACAGACACGCACCACACAGTTACAACAACACATCACAAACCTGACAGAACACACAAAAGTACCAACACCAACACAAACCTAATGCCCACCCACTTACTCCACCTTAAAAAAATCTACTTCCCAAAAAAACCTCCCAAGAGAAAAACCCACACTACAAATCCACCAATACAAAAGAACACGTCACTAACATCACGATACAAAACAACTGTGATATCAATCATCTTTCTCAAATTCAATATGCAAGAAGATTGATCCAGCCAGATTTTACAGAGGAAAGAATACTAAAGCTATGCCAAAGGGGGAGCAAAAAATTGCTGGACATTCAAAGACTTGTAGAGGACAGTGATGCTGCAAACCCAGAAAACTGTTGAAAGCGAAATGATTGTGACGATTCTGAAGGCGGCGTAATAATAATTGTCAACCATGCTTTGAGTCTGTGGGGAGTAAGCGCTATGATAAAAAAAACTGGTTATATATTATATTATTATGATTATAAGATACCGGAAATAAATCAGATCACGATTTGAAGCAGCGCTCCAAAAATTTCCAAAGCACAAAATAATTATTCAAGTGGTGAGGCTACCAAGATTTTTGGATGATAATGCAAATAGAGTGTCAGCCCAATGAATGCAATTTTCTACAGGAAAATTGTCACACAAGAGGACAGGGGTATCATTGTGATCATGTACCCCACTTTCTCACACACAACTGGTGAACTACGCAAGGACTTATTCTGGGGACAAAGTTTCATCTTAACTACAGAGGTCTGGGTTAACTTGTCATCAATCTAAGAAAAAATTATTACCCAGTCATCTTTACAATACACCACACCCAATACCAGACACATAAACAATTTAGCAATCACAAAAACAACATAGAAACTACCCATGCTCCACACCAAAATGCAAGGACAATACGATGTGTTGCAAATGATGTACATAGTAATACTAACCCTAAAAAATAAGTTATTCGAATAATGTATATAGGGTAAATATTGATAGACCACCCAAACAATTTGATGGATTGTAATATTTTCTGATATTGTTCACTATACATGGAATACTACAATCTTTATAATGGACGAGAGTAACAAGAACGTGTCTGATAGACTTAACAAACTGGCATTGTAATAATATCAAAGGCACTGAAAATGTGATGTACATAATGATGCCATAAATCTAAAAACATTGACGTTCTCACAAGAACAATTAAAAATGGTGATGTTTGTAAATTATTTTAATCCTAATAGACTAAACCATAAAGATAATTTCTTTTTGAATAATGATATAATGACATTGTAAATATTATACCACATAACGAATGTAAACAAACACCATAATCTTAGCACACTAAATTTTTCAATATTAAATTTAAATATGCGTAGTATGTCTAAAAATTTCATAAATTAAAAGACCATTTGACGTAATTAAAACATGCATTTTCTCTTATTGGCGGTTGCTGAAACCTGGTTTAAAAACAGATACATCCATTGATTTATTTAACTTAAAAAATTATAAGTTTGAAACTCTAAATAGAATTGATTTCTCACATAGGTGTGTAGGTCTTATAGGTCCTTAAATTAATATTAAGTATAAAGGGAGTAAACCGAGCTATGCTTCAAATGTTTATTTATGATGCTAGTTTATTGAAACTAACCAAATGCTAATGACAAAAATATTAATTGTTTTACAGACATCATCACCATAGTAGTAATGAATTTAATAAAATAATTAAAAAACCTAAAAAATCAAAAAAACTAAAAAATCAATAAAATAATTATTGTAATGGGCGGATTTCCACTATGCATCCTAAACAGATTATGATAGGCCTATTAGTAATTTATTGACATGATCCACTCATATTCATGCTACCCATTAAAGTAGACCAACACGTATCTGATTAAAAAAGTGCTGACATTTAATTGATAATTATTAGTTACCAATATAACTAACATGGTAGCGGTATCCTGTACGATTAGACATAGCTGACCATCTTCCAAACATCACTTTAACTGATAATTCCAGTATAGATTTAAATAAAAACAAAAACCTACAAAGTAAGGAGAGACTTCTCAAATATAATATTCTAGCACTTAAAAAGGCCATGTTTGAAATTAATTGGGAAACATGTACTTTAAATTACACACACCCCCCCACTGGCCCGAAAAGTTTGAAACATGCAGAAAAAGCAAATTTATATTCAAAATGATTTAAAATTGTACCATGAGTTCCCGACTACACATTACGTTTAATTGCCAAAAGTTGTGATTTTCAAACAGTGCTATTTTCCGAATCAACTAGTGCGGAAAACCGACCCTAATTTGATTGTTTATGATCCCTAAATATTGCGGGTTAAAGAAGCTGGGTAATGAGAACTTGGCCGATTGTACTCCAGAAGAATAAGGCTACAGGAACCGTCAAAAACGCTTGCCAAAAGTAGTCGCTAAATGAACCTTATTGGTTTGTCAGGGGTCTCTGCTGCTCAAAGTTTAAGGCAAAAAAAAACTGTGTGGCTTGCTATGGACCAAAATGATGCTAATTGCTAATATTAAACGATGGAAGACGTTCAAACACGTTGGACTCAGAATAACTTTTTTAATAGGGCCAAAAAGAGGGTCCTGTTGCACACCTTGAAAACAACGTTTTAATTGAATAACACCGTTGACATTGTTGCTGTTTGTCAGCAATGTAAAACGTGTAATTAGACATGTTACGTATAATCAGACCGTGATTTCAGCATCTCCGAAGTGCATTTCAGGTGGCTCCAAAAGTTTCTCGATTCTTCGAAGACCGAGGGGGTCGGACATGACGTAGTCGCATGACAGCAACACAAACAACGGGGAAAGGGATCTGGACCTTAAACATTAGTAGGGGTAACCTCCTAATGAACCTCGTACAATTCATTTTAGCGGCTGTTTGAAAAGCATATATATTTTTGGATTCGGTTTTGTATTCCTCTGGGGCAAGCGGCAAAGTTATCATTTAGCTGTTCCTTTAATCTGCCTTATTTAGGGAACGTGGGAATCATCAAGGGAATATAAAATCAAAGGTTTATTCCCCCTCTTGGGTTCTGGGGAATAGCGTCTGTATGAAAAAAACACAACTTTGGCATTTAATATGTTTTTGGTTGGTCTCTCAAAACAAAAAAATTCACGGTTATAATTTGATAATCGGTTGGGTGGATTATGAATTCGTTCGACATGGAGCAATACTTTTGGCAGTGTGTGTTTTTTTTAAAAAAAAAAAAAAATGCTTATAATAAATTTATTGAAATGTGTATATACTACGGACAAGCATACCCATGTACTAAAGAAAATAAATAAATCAAAGTTAAGTCTAAACCAAAGTCACCATGGATAACCAAAGATTTAATTTAAATTGTAAATAAAAAAAGTAGAATGATAAACCTATATTAAAGAATAGGAAAATGGAACTAGCGCACAAAATAACTAAATTTAAGAACTTCCAATTAACCAAGTTAATAAGCTCTAAGGACTGCAAAAAAGTCAATAGTTTGTAAACTATTGGAAAACCCCCCACCCCCCAGAAAAGTAAAATACTAAATAATATAATTAAGTTAATAAAAACCATACTAGATCTTGTAATAATGCATTTAAGCTTATTATGATCAATTACTACACAGCACATCACCCTAAACACATTCCAGATCATTTTAATGACTTCTTCATAAACCATTCGGCCCAAATCGATGGTAAAGCAAATTCCATACTTAATACTATACTTTTCAACTATCTCTCGAATCCATTGATAGTACAATGTTCTTTTCACCTCCGATTCACAGCGATGAAGTACTTAAAGTTATCAATGATTTAAAATGCTTAACAAAAAACGTCCACCCACACACCCCGGCGTCAATGGACTGGCATTCTTCAGCCTTAATTATTAAAAAAACTTTGCGCCCCTAGTGAATTAGCATTCCCCCCTAACCACTTATTTACAACATGATACACTAACAACCAGGCAATTAGTACCTGCATCAACTTAAAAAAGCCAGGGTTATTCCCATTCATAAAAAAAGATAGTAAAGGGACACAAATTTACAAACGACTGACCCATATTTCAGTTCTACCTGGTTTTTCAAAAAATTTTAGACACGTCCTTGTGTTTTTAATAGATGTATCTCATTTATAGCAAAAACACAATATACTCTTTGAAAACAATTCGGAACCGCCGACCACTCCACAAGTATGGGTATAACCAAAAGCTTGTCATAAAATGACTCAAGCTATAATAATAATCAAACCAATCTGCGGGGTATTTTTGGACCTTTCCAAGGATTTGACACCATAAAATCATGAAATCCTCTTAGCTAAAATGTATCACTAAGGCTTCAGAGGTATTGTCGTGGATTGGTTCAAAAATTACCACAACAAACAGAACGCAGTTTGTTGATTTACGGTGCCCCCTTATAGGCACAAAATCTACCACAAAATATCTCGAACCCGGTATGCCCCAAGGCTCTATCCTATTTTAGGACCCATGGGGGATTTTATCATTTCTGTTAATGATTATTCACAAATGGCTCACGAATGTCTTTTTATCATTATATGCAGATGCCTACCAAGGTGTCGTTGACACAAACATCATTGATATTAATAAACTTAAATACAATTAGGAATCATGGTATTTTAGTAACTAAACGATCGGGTTTCAAGTCAAATAATATTTCACTAAATCCTTATACACACAAACTAAAACTACATGCTTTTTGGCACTCAAATAAAATAAAAACAAAATAAACTAAAAATAACATTTGAATATCTCAATCGATGATACTACAAATAAATCAAGTTAAATGCTTTTAAATTTTTAGGCCCGTCACATGACCCAAAACCTTACTGGAAAAAAATCCACCATTGAGGAAGTAGGGGAAGAAAAGTTCGAGTAGTATTTGGGAATTTTAGATAAAGTAAAAATTCTACCTGAAACTGCACTTCTTAGTCTCTATAACACGCTGTTTCTCTCACAACATTACATATGTTATCACTGCTAGGCAAGTGCATGCAAATTCTGAAATGGAAAAACTGAATATTCTTCAAAAGCGTGCACTGAGAGCAGTGAGCAAGCAAATAGTGGAAGCATAGTTAATGAAACAGTAAGTGCCATCTAATCATTTATTTGTTAATACCATCCAACTAAAAAATTAAGGGATTTGTGTTAAACACTTAATATTGGACATTCATGTACAACAGAAAATGTAGCAATAAACGGTTACCCCTCCACTTACCACCCCATGGAATTTTCACGTTGATTATAATACGTTAAATGAGGAAAAAGAGATGATTTTCTCAGAAAGCCAAAAGATCAAGAAGAGATGGAATGGAAGGAAATATAAGGTTCAAACGGAACAAAGTTCAGAGGTAGTGGCAGAAGCACAG
>JAMKCH010082391.1:0-12691 GCA_023653785.1 Ophioderma brevispina | reverse complement strand
TTTCTGATGTTAACCCTTGATATGGAAACAACCAGTTTTTTTTTTTATAGAATTAAAAGTTTTGACAAGACTATGTACACTGCAATTTTTATGGTAATCAAGTCTCAAGCCTGGTATGGTAAAGCTCAGTTCAGTATACTGTATTTTTATTACAATGATTACTCCTACTCTAAAATACTAGAAATGTGTAAATGAAATAAAAATAAAGGATTCAGTGCGATTGAACCCACAACCTTTCGATCTGTAGTCTCAATCTATTACACGGAGGTGCTATACAAATTGATCTGGCAGAAAGGCACTCTTTGTTGTTACTTCAATAATCTTTGAATGAAGCTCTCACACAAATGAATGCTTATAACAGGGGTTTCAATGGCGGCCAGGGCCACATCCCACTGCCCCGCCAACCATTGATTTTTGGCCCTCAACTTTCTTGGATTAAAGTGAAACATAAGAATTTCAGGCGTAGTGGCATCAATTACGGGAACTTTCAAAGTGTTCGGCATTCTTTGAACCTTCAGCTAATATAATTGAGAAATCCTGGCTTTAAACACTACAAATAGGAGTTTGTCCGTTATAGGATTCCCACACACTAAATAGATCTGGTCTGGCACCCTATGGCCGAAAAAAGGTATAAGGAAAAAGGTAAAAAAAGTGACCATACTAAGTTAAAATTGAAAAAAAAAAATAGTAGAAACTGGAATTTTTGGGCCGATTTGTGTTAGAAAGAAATTATTTTAAATATTACAAATTCACAAAATAAGAAAAAGTGTTGTTACAGGTCCGTTCATACTTCACTGCAAATGCAGTTAGCTGCAGTGCCGCAATGCCAGCCTACAAAAATTGTCACTGCAATCACTTGCAGTATTGCAACGCATGCAGTAGTCCTGACAACGAAGTTAAAATTATTTTTAACCTGGCGATGCAGGAAGATGGCAGTGGGGTGCAGTCAGTGTTGCAGTATGCCAAATTTCCGCAAGTTGACTGCAACGTACTGCAACCCGTGACTGCAGTGACAGGGATTACTGCAGTAATCGATTAGAGTTGCAGCGGAGTTGAGTGACGGAACATTGCAGAAAATTTACTGCACAGCAATGCAGTTGCTTGCACTGCCGTGGAAGTATGAACGGACCCTTAGTCTTACATAAATAATTACAGTACTACTTTTACACCCACCAAGAATATTATGACAGAAAGCCACTGTTTCAGTGGGGCTCAGCACTCATTGTTGTTCATGCTTCAGTAGCGCACAACATCTGTGGTCCAACTTATAGATTCTTCTTGCTGAGTAGGTAGGATTGCAGAGGTCTAGCAGGTCCAAAGGGTAATGATAATTTAAAGTTTACGAGTCGCTTTGTTAATGAAAATTTGGTTTTAATTAAACTGAGCCATTTTGTACATACATCAATGGCATTTATTTGTTTGGTGTGCACTTAACATCAGGGTATTAGCGACATGTGCGGCTGTAGAGACACTGCCAAGTTTTTTATAAGCTTGGTTTCAGCCAAGAAAGAACTTGTCTTAACAGACTTATATTTAAAAAGGCAAGGCTAATCAGGCAGTCAGCAGTGATGACTTTTTCAACAAAGTATTAAAAATGCTGAGACATTTTAATCTCTAAATACATACAAAAATAAAAACTTGCATTATTTTTCTAACATTCAATATCTGTAAAGAAGTTTGGGATTTGAAACATTGTTTATGTTGTTTTAACAGTATGGAATATGATCCAGGAAATCTATCAAAAATATATTTGTTGTCCTTAGATATTAAATTCTGCAATTACAACGTAAACTTCTTTGGATTAACCAACACACACAATTTTAAGTTCAAACCCATTTCAAATACAGTGGCATATCTTGGGGAGGCCCTGAGGTTCATGCCTGGTTCAAGGTCTGGATATGCGGGAAATATTCCACAATGTATTTTATTTTTCTGAGGTTTAATCCCATACAGGGTCATGCCAAAACTGCAAAATCGCCGCCCTGGAATGAGGAAAAGCTAGTTTGTGTTTGCATCAGGACAAATTTACCAATAGAATCATGGAGGTGAGAACACCTGAATATTTTCAACGGTGGAAATAAACAAGACCCTGCAAATGAAGGAATCTTAAGTGTTTTCTCCTCTGCACACCAGACTGATTGTTGAATTATCTAGCTCCAGGTTACATTGGTAACTGATATTGGGAAAAACGAAATTGCGGGTGACATTCATTATTTTCAAGAAAATTGTGCAAGTTCTATGGGGAACGACCGTTATATGATTTAATAAGTTTATATGAATTTGCCCTTGCGTTACTTTGGGACTACAAAAACAACGGCATAGAGACTCTAATCAATTCACAAGAACAGTAATACAAAAATACAAAAACTAGAATTTTTGCAGTTATCGCTTTTGCACTCACTATATTCAAAGAAGATAAGTGTGGGCTGCTGCTATTGGACACAAATTAAGAAAAAAACACTGAACATTTAGTGACACACACACCCACACACAAATCACATACACACACACAATGCAAAGTGGTCCTGCCAGAAGCTGGCGGCCCACAAACACGGCCAAAAGTATAAGTTCTGAACACCTTTTTTAGTTGTAACAATCATTTGTAATTGTTTGTAACAACAATAGTGATAAAATGTTCTTGTAGCTAGATTGCTTCAAGTTTTTTACCAGTAGTATCGAGACCTGCCAGGGCTGTACAAAAAACTTGGCTTTTGCAGTCTGCAAAATAATTGCAGGGAAAGGGGTAATCCTGTCAATCTCCCAAGGAAAATTACTGTAAAAGGAATTCTCAGTGGCATGTGCGATGGAGGGCTAGCAGCATGCCCAGTTTGGTTTGCAGCGATAGTCAGAGGAAAAGATCAATTCACAAAGGAATCATGTTACGTAGTATAAACATACATTAGGTCAGCACTTGCCTTAAACGTTTAGTCACCGTCCCCTCAGGGGGGTCTGCGCAGGCCACAGAATTCTTGCCCCTCTTCAACAAAATATTGATGCAATGACAAATCTTCCCAATCTCGCAAAAATTCCTCCTGAAAGGAATGATGCTACAGACAAACCTCAAAAAAACAGGGAGCCCTGTTTGGGAAAGGTCTTTGAGTTATTTTTATCTTGGAAAGGCAAGTTTTACCAAGTTTGATTCATTTCAAAATAGTATCCATGGGTTCTACCGTATACTTTGGATTTCTTACATATTTGTACACGGATAGCAGTGTCCTCATATTGTTGAATGTATTGTCCTTGGCCTGCCACTTAATCCACAGGGAGGAAGAGACTGGGCAACCTGTCATCAGTTGCGACATCAGTGGTTAGATCGCCTTTGAGGCTCGAAGAAAGATTCATCCCTATGGCAGGGCCAGTGGGTATTCTATTCTGTGTGTGAAGGGTACTGTTGTTTGGTCTAAGGCCCTCTGACACCTTATGAGCCTGTGCTGTTAAAATAAATGGGACATGTTTTTACATTGAATTGTGAAAGGAATTGGTTAGAAAGAATGTGTGAAAAGCCTCATCATATGCAACGCACCCCAAATGAATCAATATAGATCGCAGCAAATATAAGAATGGAAACAACCAGACCGATTTGGGACTTTGATGTGGGCTGGTCAGGGGTGTTCCCAGCCAATATAAAATCCTTTTCACCATAAAAATAATCCTTACATGGATCAATTGAACATTCAACTCTAACGTTAATTTGTGAAGAAGAAAAATAATTGCTTGATTATAGGTTAACAAGAGCGGTCACAGCTCGTGTGGATTTGTGCAACCGCAGTTTGGGGGTGTGTAGGACGTACCTGCTCCTACCGAACCTTGATATCAAGGGCTATCGGTGAGAGATCTTGCAAAAAGGGGTATTTCAGGGTAGAGGAGAACCAAAAATGGGGCATCGGCGTGGAAGAGATAACGGGGGAATGTGATGGCTTATAAATAATTAAACTGTGATAATAAATCCCCTACTCTTTTTGTGACAAAAAAAATACATGGTGGATCCAAAACAATAAGGTTTGGCAAAAAAAGGAATCATTCAGTGTCAGATCCTTAAAATCTGGCTTTGACGGCATTTTTGGTGTGAGGACTTTAAAAAGGGGGTCATTGGGAGTGTTCCCAAAGAAGAGTGCAAGGGGAAAAAAGGGGGGAATTTGTTTTTTTTTTTACCCCCCAAGTGGAGAATTGAGATCGCCCCTCCACAACACCCACACCACCACCCCTCCCCAACAACCCACAAACACAAAACACCCCGCAACACACCACACCCTCCAAAAAACCCGGCAAACACCCTATACCCTCCCCAACACCCCGCAAACCCAAGACCAGCAACACCAACCCCTCCAACACCCCAACCCCATCCCAACCTCCCCCAACACACCACCATCCCAACACCCCACTCCGTCCCCAAACCCCGCAAAAACCAGCCCATCCCAGCCCCTCCCCCACCCATACCGCAGCACCCAACCCCCTCCCAAAATGCCCCGCACAACACACCCCCTCATCCCCAACAACCCGCAATACCCAGCCCCCCCCAAACCCCAGCACCTCCACAACACAGTGGCGTAAGGCCTGGCCCACTCTGAGGGGGCAAATTCCAGTCTGGGAAAGTTTCCCTCTCGGGGGGTCAAAAGGCCAATTTTTCCGGTCAGCGGGCTAAAAAACGGCTGATTTGCATTTTTTCAATTTTTCCGGCAAAGTGTGGGGGGGGGGGGGGGGGGCAACATCCACCTGCCCCCGCCGGGTACGCTGATGCCCCAAAACCCCAGCCCCTCCCCAACACCCCAGCCTCCCAACACCCATCCCCCTCCCCAACATCCCACCCCTCCCCAACACACATCCCCCTCCCCAACACCATTCAACACCCCAACCCCAAAACAACACAAAAAAACATGACTTAAAAATATTAAAAAAAAAAAACACCCCACCCACCCCAAAACCCCACCTTGATCTCATGTAACGCAGAAATAGTGCATATCCAATGCACTGTTCAGGATATAAAGCATTACTATATAATCAATGCATCACAAAAGCCCCTTTAATGGCACACATGCACGTTGAGCTGAAATGTTCACACAAATGATGAATGCCAGACTAGTCTTGTAAGGGAGTGAAGGAAATTTGGCCCTCGATGTACGTTTCACAGACCTGAGTTTTGATTTTGCGCACTTTGTTTTTCACCACGATACAGGGATTCCCGGTGTTTCCCTGTGGGTTTTCACCGAGGTTAAGCCCAGCTGTGCATGTGGACGTCGGTTCCTTCTCCCGGCCTGTAACGCTAATGTATTTTAGTATTGTTTTAATGATTTTTTAACTGGTCCTGGTCTATCATGCGAATTTTTGTAGAGCTGGGACCTCCCTCGAAGTAGATGAGTAATGAAAACAAATAGTTGGAATTTCCACTGGGCAAATGAGATTGTTACAAAGTCCATAAAGTGCATGTAATCGAGTCGACCAATATCCAAGGTCTCCTCGTCTCTGCGTTGAATGTTGCAAATTATAGCGATGAAATGTTGTTGACAAGTTTCCTTGATCTCTGTAGATTGGTAATATAAAATGCCGGCTTCGTAAGTGTGAATGAAATATGAAATGCGGAGGTTTTACTGGTGATTGCCATCAATTCTCACCTTGAGAGCAGACAAAGCAGGTAGTTGCGTTTATATGACAGGGGTGAAGGTCGATTCGGTCCCAAAACCAGTTCGGTCCCAGTCAGTTCGGCCCCATGCAATTCGGTGCAGTCAATTCGGTCTATGATGGTCAATTCAGGTCCCCTTTTTCAATTTGGTACCAGCAATCGGTCCCAAGAGAAAATAAGCTATAAAAATATTACCGTATGAAAATCATATTTTGATACCCTGCCTAACAGTTAGTTTTCCAAAATGCAAGTTTAAAGAGGACACTGGCCACATTTGACAACACACGATTGCGCCCTCAAGATTTTCCAAAATCGAATTTTTGCATGTTGTAAGCTTTAAATACAAAAACCCTCACCCGAAATGATTAAGGACCAAATCAGCCCTTTGGGTAAAACAGAACGATTTAATAAAATTAACGTCGCCGGCGACGCGAAATCAGCACAGGACAACGGAAATGGCGGGGGTAAACAAGAACACCCACGCTGATGCATGTTTCCCAGCTATTGTTTTGAGTTCGACATTGCGAAATTATCAATTTTCCAACCTATTTCAAATGTCTTCAACTTATGACGTCTGTGTGACTTCCTATGGCGAATGTGGTACTCCCTTGATGCCAATAATACAACCACCTATACAAAACAGAATTTGATATAGCGCCTTTCAAAAAGGTAAAGCGACTTTACCAAAATAGGGTACTTACTATTTAGCCTAAAACACGGTAATACAAACAGGTATTTGTAAAAGATAAACCATGGCTTAGTACTAACATCAAAATATAAAATAAAAACATTAACAGATGCATAATTAAAATCAGTGGGCCATAACAAAAAACAAATTTAAGCACACGATAAACTTTAGGAAATAGATGAACATTTTTCGAGCTTACTACAAGTAACAATGGACTAGACATGAGTAACGCTAAACGCTATCGCGTGTACCTAGTTCGGGGCACTTGCGCGCGTACGTGTGGTGCGAGTATATTGGTGTTGCGAATGGGTCTTTGTGTTGTTTGTTGGGTAAATGAATGGGAGATTGAATACTCTAAGTGTATAATATTGGGTAATAAGTCATTCTTTTGTTTTTAATAATAGTTATTACATATTTAAAAAGAAAAATTTATGACGTCTTAATATTTAAAGACACTACATGCAAGATTCCTGGTTTGCTGTATTCTATGCTGAACAAATAAGATGATTATAATTATTTCCATGTACAAACGAATGGGGAAATTCATGGTCCGGAAAGGGCCAACAAAATTCTAAAAATAATCATCACCCAATTTAGTGTTATATATAATTAATTTGGTATATCTAGTGATTTGCTGAATCAGAAAATCGAACAAAAAATCATCAACATCTGATGTTTCCATGTCTGCGACAAGTTCGGGTGTCCTAACATACACTGCAAGTGATAAGACGAAAGCAAAGTATAAGTCCAAAATTTGATATTTTAGTCATTACTGTCCGCACCGCGCACCGAAACTACTACAAACGTAATTGAATGGAGATTCGTATCTTGAACCCTGCTTTTTTTCTAATTTTCTGTCAATTTTTCAATTGGAAAAGATCATTTATCGAGAATTTGGCTGACAGACTTAATCTTCACCTTTAAGTATTCTGCGTTCAATATTTTGACCTTCGGGTGGATCACTGATAGTGCCTTTAAACTCCTTAAAAGCCATGTTTAAACTGTATTAGTTGCAACAATGTGAGAAAGCGGCAAAAAATGGCTACGTTTCGTACAAATGGGCACTTCCTTAATTTCTAAATCGATTTCAATTTTTTATTGTTTTCTTCACTAATCGTAATGTTTAGAGCAAGATTGTTGCCGTGCATAGGGTGCATAATTTTCCTATGGGGGAAAGCAATTTTATGGATGTAGGGCTCAGCCCCCACCAAAATGTGTGATAAATTTATACCATCCTTTAGTGCGTAAAGAATGTAAAATAAGAAGTATAAAATTGTACTTGCCTTGTCGTCATTTATCTGGTCTTGGTAAAGTTTACGTATTTACGCCAGCATTCATCTACCACCTAATAGGCTTCACCGTTAAAAGTATAATACATGTAAAAATGGGTCTAAAATTATGGCAGGTTTGCTAGGTTGGTGTGATTGGGTCAGCCGTGCTGTTTTATCCCGGCATATTCCCAAGCTATTTATACTCAGAGATACACACTTTCCAAGAGTTTTAATTAACTTAGAGGATTGAGAATTAACATATTTTGTTGGCAGCATGCCCGTATAATATTGTAAAACTTACAATATTTAATAGTACACTGGTCCCGGACCCGGTTGAGTACAATTCAGTTATAAGGTCTCCTTTTGGCAGTTGGGACACAAATTAAGTTCTCAGGAACCCAAGTTCGGAAATCGGGCCGCACATCCCTACCTCGAATTTTAAAGAAAATTTTCGGCCCATTTAAATATGCCTGCCCCAACACCTAACTGTAATTCACAAAAGCCCCCCTCCATCGCACGACGCCTGAATAAGGTTCCGGAAGAACCAAACCAAACCCTACACACCTCAGGAATAGCAAAAGCCGCGAACCGCGAAAATCTAGTTAAACACTCTAATGGCATAGTAATGATGAACAATAGGGTTGCAAGAGCTGGCCTTAGTACATATATCGATAGAACTCCGGTTCCTAGACTGCTGCTAATATCGATAGTGATTTGGGAACAAACTCCCAAACTTGATATTTCCTTGGTTTGCGAGACTTTCAAACTGGGTATTTTCTGAGACTCTTAAACTGGACATGTCCTCGATTTGCGCGACTCCTAAACTGCGGTTTAACCCATAGAACTATATTGTGGTTTAACCTCAGGTTTTGCTTGAGGGAAGGCATTCTTCAACTAAACCTTACTTTCATCAAGTCTACGACGAAAGCCTGTTTACCTAGAATACTACATTAAATGAAAAATACAAATACATACAAAAACTTCATTCGACAACAACAACAAGAATTAGAAATACTTATTGTTTAACACAATACGCGTTTTCCCATAGGACCGAATTGGTTGTGTGGGAACCAGAATGTGCCGTGGGACCGAAATCCCGTGGGACCGAATACCGTGAGACCGAATATTGTGAGACCCCGAACTGTACCATGGACCGAATTGACGGTGGACCGAATTGGCCATGGGAACCCCGACTGACTGGACCTATGAACTGCTGACTGGTTGGACTTGAACTGGTTTTGGTGTGCTACCTAATCGACCGCATCCCTATACACGGCTCTTCATTGATTTACGTTTACAAAAACACCCCTTATTCTAACTCGATGGAATTCATGAGGTATAGCATGCGGCTCTCAGGGGATTTAATTGTGGAATCTGAATCATCACTGCAAAAGACCTATTTGGTAAGAACACACCATATATGGATTATGGAGTATATTGGAGAATTTAATCACTTCATTATGGTAAATTGAACAATGTGTTTTTTCCATGAATCACTATTACTATTGGGTTCCAGTTAGTGTTTCTCGATAGAGCCAACATCGAGGCATAAAAGGCGTAAATACTTGAAAATAGAGCGAAAATGTTGTCTACCAACCACGGCCAGGGAAAATGAAGCATTTTGGCGAAATTTCATCACTCAATTATTATATTGAACATAGTTTTTTAATGACACTATGGGTTTCCAGTGAACGTGTAGCTCGTTCGATGACCTAACCCAGGCGTTAAATACTTAAAATAGCGAAAATGTGTCTACCAATTCCAACTGCCAGGAACTTTTGTCTGGCTAGCCGTTTGTAGGGATTTCGGTTGGGCACGAATCCCTAAACTAAACGCATTTCTTTCTTGTGAGAAAAATGGGACCAATCAATGAAACTCGCTGGCTGAGATTTTGATGCCTGCGGAGCTTGTGCTTGGCAAAGCATCAAAATTCCATCACCAGTAAACATTGATTTGTCCCATTTTCGAGCAAAAGTAAAATGCGCAGTTATTAACCTAATTCATATACGACAGAACACAAAGAGTTGCCTTAATTAGGGATAGAACAGTAGTTTTACAAATATCCATTTATCAGCATTTCATGCCGAACGTTCAAAAGCACCTTATGCAGTACGCAGAGTGCAACTGTACATTTTCAATCCACTTTGTGCTACTCTTCGCGTATTTTGTATCGGCTCCACTGATTTTTCTGCTGTATATGCGTAAATACGCATAGTCTATGAATAACTTAAAATTCATAAGAATTGTTCAGTCTAAGATGCTCCTTATTGTTAAACCAATGTGATGCCTAAATTTGAAATTTCTTGGCAGCCACCCAGTAAGAATCCAGAGCCTGTTGCAGTACACATCTGCTTCTTTCATTTCAAAAAAACATGGAAATAGTAAAAACTCACCTTTATGAAACTTCTTTTGCATTTTGAAATTGATGGTATGGTGTGGGGCATTACTAGCAGTAAGTATTCTACATTTATGTTGGACTGTTTGTGGGACACTCACACCAAAACCTGTTTCTTGAAGTTTCAGTAGTTATTTTTTGGAACAAAGGATCAATGATTGGAAGTCCTAAAAACACAATGGATCTTCTAAAAACTGAACATTTCCCCCTCCTATAACATAAACAAAAGTGGACTAAAAACTTTTATAAAGTAGAGTTTGGAGGCTAGCATTCCTTTCTCTATTCACAAAAGTGGGACCAAATAACATTGACCTTGCTAAAAAGAATATGAGCAATCTAATCAATATTTTCGACACTCCTCAGCACTTATCAAGCTTTCGGTTTAGTTCCTTAGAGCTAAAAGGATATGTCAATATTACATTTAAGGTAGCATCATCAGATAAAAATGGTGTTAAGACAAAATTAAATCAAATCAAAAATTAAATTTTACTCATTTTAACCTAAACATTCAATCTTCAAAATCTAACATGAGAATTTTCTAAACTTAACTTCCTTTCATATGGAAGCACCATAGACTTGTGTACAAAATGACCTCTCAACACACATCAACTTCTCAGCTATAAAGCGACTGGTTATGTCAACCCCTGGATTTTTGGGGAAGATTAGGGGACCAGACCTCTTCAACAAAAATGAAAAAAAAAAAAAGGTTAGGGATGAAGGCTTGATTTTTTGAGTACAGAGCATCGAAAGTTGCCTGTTTTCAAAACGTCTACACCTAGTTAATGTTACTATAAATTAAATTTCACGTGTCCCCAAAACCCTCAGAAATTAACAAAATGGCACAGACAAAATATTTAATCCACCCAAATGGTTTGTTACTCGTCCAAATTATGATTAATTTCAAATTTCATTTAAAGAAACAACTATCAACATTTTGTGACTCTCATTAGGCAAGTGCCACATTGGGATGCCAACACTGTCTCAGCACTGTCGTCGTCTGCTACACGCTAGTTATTTGGGGTGCTGTGATTCCATATGAACCTATTCATCACCAAGGGAGTTAGTTGTAGTTCTCGAGGAAATAAATTTATGAAATGTGGGTACTTCAGTAATTCTAGGACTACTCAACCAAAAAAAGGTGGTTGTTGCAACCACCTGTACTTTTATTTTGATGATGACACACAGACGACAAAATACATTAATTGATATAATATGTTTGATATTTCTCTAACCATAAAAAAACCAAACACCCCAATCTTATAAACTCCTCAATTACTGAGAAAAAAAAAATTAAACTGCGTAGTTTTTCACAAAATTGTCCAAGGTTTTGGTCCATTGTCTATTCTGCCAAAATCAGTCCCTTTACAAGTCTATGGAATTTGAAAATGCGTAGGTGACTGACTTATCTCCAAATTGCCTTTTTGAAAAAGAAATAAAATTTGCATGCATGTTGTCTTTGCCAATACGCTGCTTTCAGGACAATTTAAAACCAGATCTGGGCAGAGCCATAACTGATTGATCAACCTTAAGAGCTGTTCAGAGATCTTCAAATTTAAGGGAAATCCTACTATTTCAAATTAGTGTTTCATTAATAGAATCTGTGTGGATTTTTATTTACCTTGAATGATATTTCTGGTTGTTGTTGTACATTCTTAGGGAATTTTGAGCCAAGGTACTGTAGGGGCCATTTTATGTCATTAGTTATTTTAAGCCACATTTTCTGTGTACCTGGTTGGGGTGTCAAATATTGTAACACCCAGAGCATAGCGGCCAAGCTTCATATAGCAACAAAATATCTCAAATTCATTAAAGCAAGGACGACTGCAAACCACAAACCGATTTGGGTGCTTTGGATGGGGTTTCGCCTCATGGCTGTTTACTTGGCCCATATTTACCTCTTCCTGTCTATATGGAATTCTTGGCTGCCACTGCCTGGCACACCCGACGCCGTTTTTGTGTTATTGCCCATCCCTTTTGGGTGACTGGCTATGTTAGCTCGGTTCATTCATCATTGCCAGTTTCACCGTTGATACAGTAACGCGTTATCCTCTTGTAAATACGTTGTGTTTGGTCGTATCCATTGACTTATAGTACTTCCAACTCCCCCCTTTGTTGCGTGGTGGCAGCGTCGGGATTCAGTTCCACGCATCTCAGCTGAAGTAAAGTAGAAATCTATGGGAATACCAGTGAGTTTTCAAAAGCAACGGTAACTCTTTGTTTTTGGATTTCAAAGCAGTTATCGCCAGCCAGCTGATACTGTAGCTGTGTGTTATACACTGACTTATAGCATATCTTGCAAGATTGGAATATTGTATTTCAATAGATGGCCCCACACACTGTGCCCCCAACCAGGGGTCTCCTTAGCAAAAATGATACTGTGAACTCATTTGAAAGCTGGACGCATAACATTCAGTACACTTTGTCCCTTGACCCTAACTTTGCTTCCTCTTGTTGACGATGCCAAGTGGGAAAAAAAGACCAACAAGCACCCCCCCTGCGTGGATTCACAAATAATGGTGATCAGGTCCCCGAGCAAAGCGCCTTACTGCCCAACAGAAAGTTGCTATGCTTGAGTTAATGATAGGCCAAACCGCCAACTATTGCCCAGTTATATCTTGCAATACCATTGTGAAAAACATCACACCGCATTGCATCAATGAAAGTTGGACAATCAATTCGGCTGCTTATTGATTCCATTCCCCCCGAGGTCATTTCCTTGA